>JAPDDM010000090.1:0-275000 GCA_027474115.1 Schizopygopsis malacanthus
TAAAAAAAAAACAACAGACAATTTCATATGGACTGACAGTGCACAAAAAACAACAGCAATTTATTATTATATGGACAGTACATATTTACAGACTGTACAGAAGGACAATGTGCAAAATACACATACATGCACTCAGTACGCTTAGTGTACTATAGAGACATACTCAATTTTCCAACGACACTTATTACACCGTATGGGCACATCTACATTATGTACAGTATCTATACATAATGTGGTCTATACATAGTAGTAATGTGAGGTGCAACAGATTATAAATTAACAGCAGATTGGTTGAGCAGCAGATAGATGTGCAAAGGTGCAACAGATTATTCATATGCAGTGTCGTGGATGTGCACCGTATGGTGTCCAGTGATAGCAGATAGGTTGTGTTAGTGCAGTGTGTGCGTGTAGTCCAGTTGAACGGTGTTAAAGTGCAGTGCATGGCATGTTGTGTGAGTGGAGTGTGATGTAGGTGAGTTATTTGTGACTGTTCATTAGCCTGATAGCCTGAGGGAAAAAGCTGTCCCTCAGTCGGCTAGTGCGGGATCGGATGCTGCGGAAACGTCGTCCTGAGGGCAGCAGAGAGAGCAGTCTGTGGGACGGGTGGCTGGAGTCTTTGATAATCCTCCGGGCTTTCCTTGTACACCGCCTGGTGTAGATATCCTGGAGGGAGGGAAGCTCACCTCCAACAATGTGGCGGGCAGTTCGCACGACCCTTTGCAGAGCCCTGCGGTTGCCAGCGGTGCTGTTTCCATACCAGGCGGTGATACAGCCGGTCAGGATGCTCTCCACAGTGCAGGTGTAGAAGGACCTGAGGATTCTGGGGCTCGTTCCAAACTTCCTCAGCCGTCTCAGGAAGAAGAGACGCTGATGTGCCTTCTTCAGCACTGCATCTGTGTGAGCAGACCATGTGAGATCCTCAGTGATGTGAACGCCGAGGAACTTAAAGCTGGTCACCCGCTCCACAGGTGTCTTGTCGATGGTGATGGGTGTGTGTTTTCTCTGCTCTGTCTCCTGTAATCCACCACCAGCTCCTTGGTCTTGTCGATGTTGAGTGAGAGGTGGTTCTCCTGACACCATTTAGTCAGGGTACTCACCTCCTCTCTGTAGGCCGTCTCATCGTTGTCGGTGATCAGGCCTATCACCGTTGTGTCATCAGCAAATTTGACGATGACATTGGAGCTGTGTGTAGCTGTACAGTCATGTGTGTACAAGGAGTACAGGAGTGGGCTGAGGACGCAGCCCTGCGGTGCACCAGTGTTGAGGATCAGGGGAGAGGATGTGTTGTTGCCCATTCTGACCACCTGACTTCTGCCTGTCAGGAAGTCCAGGATCCAGCTGCACAGAGATCTGTTCAGTCCTAGAGTCTGGAGCTTCGCAACCAGTGTGGCAGGCACTATAGTGTTAAATGCTGAACTATAATCCACGAACAGCATCCTCACATAGGTGTTCTTATTTTCCAGGTGGGAGAGAGCAGTGTGCAGGGTGAAGGCAATAGCATCGTCTGTGGAACGGTTACTGCGGTATGCAAATTGTAGTGGGTCCAGTGAAGCAGGCAGCACAGAGCAGATGTAGTCTCTGACAAGCTTCTCAAAACACTTGCTGAAGATGGGGGTCAGAGCAACGGGCCTCCAGTCATTCAAGCATGTGATTTTGTTTTTCTTTGGTATGGGCACAATGATGGATTTTTTGAAGCATGAGGGAACCACAGACAGAGAGAGGGACAGATTGAAAATGTCTGTAAAAACCCCGGCTAGCTGGAAAGCGCATGCTTTGAGCACACGGCCTGGTATACCATCAGGTCCCACGGCTTTACGGATGTTCACCCGTTTAAAGGATCGAGTTACATCCGCGACAGAAAGCGTGAGTGGACTGACCGCTTCTGCGGTAGCCGCGGCAGCGCTCTCTGTGTGGGCGGTGTTATCAGCCTCGAACCGAGCATAAAAGGTGTTGAGCTCGTCTGGTAGAGAGGCGGCGATGTTCACAGTAGCTGGTTTACTCCCTTTAAAGCCTGTGATGTTGTTAATGCCCTGCCATATGCTTCTTGGGTTATTGTTGTTGAAGTGTTCTTCAACTTTGTTTTTATAAGTTCGTTTGGCTGCTTTGATGGATCTCCTGAGATCGTAACTGGCTTGTTTCCGATCGTCAGAGTTTCCGGATTTATAGGCAGATGTCCGCGCTGACAAGGCTGATCGAACATCACTGTTAATCCACGGTTTTTGGTTGGGGTAGATCCGGATGGTTTTGGTCGGAACTACATCGTCTATACACTTCCTGATGAAACACGTGACCGTATCTGAATACGCCTCTATGTCGTCATCAGACGCTGCCCGGAACATGTCCCAGTCCACGTGATCAAAACAGTCCTGTAGTATAGCATCCGATTGGTCTGACCAACAATGAACTGTCCTGAGAGCGGGTGCTTCACGTTTCAGTTTCTGCCTATAAGCAGGCAGGAGCAGAATGGAAGAGTGATCCGATTTGCCAAAAGGTGGGCGGGGGAGGGACTTGTATGCGTCCCGGAGGGGGGAGTAACAATGGTCGAGTGTGCGATCTCCACGCGTGTTGATGGTGACGTGTTGAAAGTATTTTGGAGCTATTGTTTTGAAGTTGGCTTTATTAAAGTCCCCTGTGATAATAAAAGCTGCATTTATTGAATACAATTATAAAATAAAACGCCAATTATAATCGGGCCTGTTTTAGGCTTTCCTTATTTTATATTTTAGATGGTGAGGTGACGGGGAAAAATGACTCGCCATCTCCTCATTGGAGAAATATATGCATCTTAACGGATTACATAGTCTAATGAAGAGTTTTTGCTTTGCTTTGAATTATTTCGTTTTAAAGTAGTATTTTAAAGCTTTCTATAGATATATTTATCATATCTCTGAGCCAGTTTCGAGTTGCCGAGTTTCGGTTCATCATTGAAGCCTCTTGTTCAAAACCGGAAGAAAGTGCATTCTCTGTTTTCCTATTTTATAAAAGCACAATGTTGATATTGTGAATGCACACAAATAAAAGTAGACCCTTTACAGTTCAAAATGATATATTACTCTTACCTTTATGAGGAAAAAAAAAATCACACGGCGTATTTTAAGTTGTTTTTACTGTGAGAAAAAAATCCTCCATGTCCTGTAAAGCTCGCTTCAGCTTCCACTCTCCACACAAACTGTTGGATATTGCACATTTATATAGGTTAAACATTTAAACTAACACTGTGATATGCTTGAACTGTTTATAGGCCTATATAGGCCGCTTGGTCGTTGCTTAAAAGAAAAAAAACATTTAACGAACAAAAAATGCTCCCAAGGTTTTTCTAAATTAACTTTATGAAGAAAAAAATACGAAACATCGTCTAATCACTTTTCGATTACATACAAAACTGAACTATTTTAGCTATAAGCTGTTTTGGGAGAAGGGAAAGACTCATATAGCTGAGAACAACAAAAAAAAAAAGTACATCCATGATATTTCCATGTTCCGCTTTTAAGCCACAACCTACAAATTCTTCAACACAATCATAGCATTCACAAACATAAAAGCAAGCATTGGCAGTGCTGCGTGCATGATTTGACAGGATGTGCGCAACGTGCGCATCAAATAGCCCTGCATCAGTTTAATAACTTTGATAACTTTAATTCTTACAACTGTTAAATTAATGGGCAAATGGTAAATATGTCGAAGATCACATAGAAATAGATAGCAAAATAGCCAATGAAATAGCTTGTAACTAAATGTTATAAACATCGGAGCAACCATATACATTTTTAAATTAATCTTTATTATAACAAATTTAGCCTATATATTTTTTTTATTCACAACAGTTTACAGTTGCCCACAGAAAAAAACAGGGGGTGCTGCAGCACCCTCAGCACCCCCTGTTCCCGCGCCCCTGCTCCTCAGTATCTTCTTGTTTGACTCTGAATGTTTCTTCACTCTCCTCTTTAATAAACACCACTGTTTGCTCCTCAGTATCTTCTTGTTTGATTCTGAATGTTTCTTCAATCTTAATGTCTTCACTCTCCTCTTTAATAAACACCACTGTTTGCTCCTCAGTATCTTCTTGTTTGACTCTGAATGTTTCTTCACTCTCCTCTTTAATAAACACCACTGTTTGCTCCTCTGTATCTTCTTGTTTGACTCTCAATGTTTCTTCAATCCTAATGTCTTCACTCTCCTCTTTAATAAACGCCATCTTTGTAAAAGTGTCCAAACACACAGCAAAACTCCTGCTGAGATCCACACACTGTCATGTTTAAGATGAGAATAATTAAATAAAAATCAATAAAAAATAACTCACTGGGTGTTTCAATCAGCTCCCTAGTCCAGTAGTCAGATCACTAGTAAGGGAATGTCAATGAACCGAATTTGTGTTCATGATAAACTGATTCATGATTGGATGCGCCTTACTAAATAACGTGCATATATAATCGTTAGATAAAACATTACAATGTTACAATCAATATTAATGTCTTAACTATTGTCACGGCCCCTCCTCTGCTTCGCAGGGGCGGTTCCTCCTGTAGGCAGAGGAGGGTCGTTAGTGATTGGAGCCACCTGGGCTCAGGGTATTTAAACTGCTTCACTAACCACTCTGGCTTTCTCTGCTCCTCCAGGTATGATCCTGTTTTGTTTGTTCCTTTGTAGTTTTACTTAGTTTCCACTCAGTCATGTTTACACACACACAGATTCACACATCCATGCACTTTGCATACACTTTACATTATGACATTATCACACCTCATTCCTTTTTCTTTGTTTAAAGTTAATAGTTTTGGTTTACAATAAAGACAACCTTTTTTGGCCTATACCTTGTTGTGCGTGTCCCCTCATTTTTGCCACAGGCTATGAGCCGGCCTGTGACAAGTGGGGGCTCGTCCGTAAGTTAAAGTGAATTGTACTTTAGTCTTACTTTAGTATTTTAGTTTACTTTAACATTTTGTCACAGTTGATTAACGGTTTTGTCTAGTTTGTCTTTGTCTTATCATTGATACGTTTGTTTATTTGTAGATTGGCCTATTTTGATTATTGTTTTGGAGTGTACTAACTTGGGTTAGTAGTTTTTTAGTTTAGTTCAGATTGCCAAACTTTTGTTTGAGGGGATGCTTTGGTTGGGCCAAATTTGTTGGAGAGAGCGTTGAGAGCCATATGTTCCTTTTGTTTAGTTAGCTTTGTAGCTAAGTTTGGTTAGCAATTCACGTTGGGCCTTTTCTGGGTTTTTGTTCAGGTGGGAGTCTTCTCCTGTTGAGGCTTAGCAGCGAGTGTCAATAGGAGGCTCGTGGTGTTTTTGTTTTAGGTGGCAGTGAACGTGGGTAGAGCTTCCATTTCCCCTTTTCCCTACATCGGCTCGGGAGCACCTCCGTGGATATGGGGGGGCCGCCAGTTTCTGGTTGTCTTTTCCAATCCACTGGTTTTGTGTGCATAAAACCCCACCACATGTGACTGCACGAAGACCAGGGGCAAGTTAGTTAGCTGTTTTTGGAGAATAGTGGGGTGTGGCTCCTGTCCTTAAACCCAGACTGGCAGCAGGGGAGTTGTTTTTTTTTTGGACATTTGTAATAGTTGTATTGGTTGAGGAAAATGTCTTCTGTTCTGAGTAGTTTTGTTCAGGCTCCTTCAGAGTTAGCCTTAGAGTTGTGTACTAAGGAGCAGTTATTTGAAATTGCTGAACATTATCAGATTGAGATTGTTGATAAAAAACTTAAAGAAACTGTTAAAGCTGGATTAAAGCAAGGTCTTCGGGAAGTAGGTGTTTTTTTGGGACAGTCTGCTAGTAGTGAGGGTGCAAGCTTTCATTCTAGCCCGTCATTAACTTTTGAGCAGCAGAGGGAGCTGTTGCAAATGCAGTTAGAAATAGCACGATTGCAAAATGCCAATAGACCAGAAGGAGTATCACAGTTTGATGTTTCACAGAATCTTCGTTTGTTGCCTAAATTTGATGAGTCCGATCCAGATACATACTTCACTTTATTTGAGCGTATTGCGGAAGCTAGAGCTTGGTCAGATTTGGACATGACTATGTTGTTGCAATGTGTACTTACAGGTAAAGCACGTGAGGCTTTTTCATCACTGAGTGTAGCCGACAGTAAAGTTTATGGTAAAGTTAAATCAGCAGTTCTGAAGGTCTACGAGCTTGTGCCGGAGGCATATCGTCAACGTTTTCGTTATAGGAAAAAGCTAGATTCACAAACCTATTCTGAGTTTGTTCGTGATTTGACTTCTGCATTTAATCGTTGGTGTACAGCTTCTGAAGTTAGCACTTTTGAGGGTCTGTTTAACTTGATTGTGTTAGAACAGTTCAACAATTCTGTGTCTGACCAGGTTGCTACATACATCAATGAACGTAAAGTTAAGTCTCCAAGTGATGCAGCAGTTCTTGCAGATGAGTACAGGCTAACACACAAAAGCCATTTTGAGTCAAACAGTGACATGCACCATAGAAATAATTGTACTCCTAGGAATAGTAGGACATCTTTTTCTGGAGCTTTTTTCCAAAGGCCTCCGCAGAAGTTTGGTTCTGGGGACCTAAAGCACCAGTTAATGTTAATACCTGTCGCTACTGTTTAGTTGAAGGACATTGGAAGAAAGATTGTCCTCTACTGAAATCAAAAAAGTTTGGTCAAGTTAAACCTGCTGTGATGGCAGCTCCTGTTACGGTCTCTGACCACCAGGGTAAGCTTTTTCAGCCATTGGTTGAGTTTGGTTCTCAGTTTTCTTACGGTGATTTTTCGGCCTTTATTTCAGATGGTGTAGTGTCCCTGGTAGATGGCAACCAAAATGTTCCAATTAAGATCTTAAGAGACACTGGAGCTCTAGATTCGTTTATTCTGGAATCTGTTTTGCCGTTCTCTAAGGAGTCTGATACTGGCAGTTGTGTAATGGTATGCGGCATGGGCTTAGCTCCATTCTCTTCTCCTTTGCATGAAGTTACCCTTAAATGTGGTCTGGTAGAGGGCGATGTAGCTGTTGGGGTTCGACCCCAGTTGCCAGTAGAGGGAGTCCACATGATTTTGGGGAATGACTTGGCGGGTAGTAAGGTGTGGGCAGATGGCAAAATAAACATCTTTAAGAAGCAACCTTCTGTGCCCCCTGCAAAGGTATTTCCAGATTGCAGCTGTGTGTCTCCTGATGTATTTCCAGTTTGTGCTGTTACCCGCGCGGCCTCTCGTAAGGAGGCTGAGAGTAAACCAGAAAGTCTTGAGTTGCCAGTTAAACTCCAGACAGAGCAGTTGACTAGTTCTAGAGATTCATTGATGGCTGAGCAAAAGGCAGATACTACCTTGGCTGATCTGTTTGATAAAGTTGTTCCTGATTCAGTGGTGAGGAACATTGCTCAGTGTTATTTTCTTCTTGATGGGCTGTTGGTTCGGAAATGGGTTCCACACTGTGATCGGGGTCTAGGAGAACCATTTTTTCAAATAGTTGTACCTACTACTTTGCGAAATAAAGTGTTGCAAACTTCACATGGTGATGTGGCAGGTCATATGGGTGTTCGCAAAACTTATGATCGTATACTTCGTTATTTTTTCTGGCCACGGTTAAAGCGGGATGTAGCTCAGTTTATTAAAACTTGTCATACGTGTCAGCGTACAAGCAAGCCAAACCAAGTTGTAAAGCCAGCACCTTTGTATCCAATACCAGCCATAGGGCAACCTTTTGAGCATCTTATTATCGATTGTGTTGGGCCTTTACCACGGTCCAAGTCAGGTCATAGCTACTTATTAACTGTTATGTGTCAAGCAACAAGATATCCGTCAGCTTTTTCCTTGCGTACCATAACTTCAAAATCAGTAGTTAAAGCGTTAACTCAATTTATTTCAACATTTGGGATTCCAAAAATCATCCAGTCAGATCAGGGATCTAACTTTACCTCCCATTTATTTTCTCAGGTTCTCAAACAGCTTAAAGTTAAACACAACAAGTCTACTGCGTTCCATGCCCAGAGCCAGGGAGCTTTGGAACGGTTTCATCAAACTTTAAAATCCTTGCTTCGTGCATACTGTACAGAACTGTCTGCAGATTGGGAGGAGGGGTTACCTTGGCTGCTACTAGCTGCTCGTGAAGTAGTGCAGGAAAGCACAGGGTTCAGCCCAAATGACTTAGTGTTTGGTCATAAGGTGCGTGGGCCTTTAGCAGTGCTGCAGGATGGTTGTTTACCTGAGGAACCACCTCGGAACCTTATTGACTATGTCAATGGTTTCAGGTTGAAGTTGTATAGGGCTGGTGAATTGGCGAAAGAAAAACTAGAATGTTCTCAAAAGAAAATGAAATTGAGATATGACGGACAGGCTGAGCTGCTTGAGTTTAGTCCCGGTGATCAGGTACTTGCTCTTTTGCCTCTTGTAAGTTCACCTTTTCAGGCAAAATACAGTGGTCCTTTTACTGTGTTGCGCAAAGTGTCAGATTAGAACTATCTTATTCAAACCCCTGGTCATAGGAAGTCCTCTAAATTGTGCCATGTGAACCTGTTAAAAGGTTATCACTCCCGTGATCTAAGAAAAGGTGAAGGCACTCCAGCAGTGAGGTCAGCGTTGACTGCTGCTCCAGTCACTACATCTTGTGGCTTTAACTTTGTGGAGGGGGGAGAAGAGGAGGTAGTTATGTTTTCAGAGGAGGTCTTACTAGGTCGGCTGTAAAACTCCCAGACTTTGCAAAACCTTGAGGTTTTGGTAGATCATTTAGACTCTGAGAAACGTGGTGAATTGGTAGCTCTTATCAGAAACTACCCCGTTTTGTTTTCTGACACCCCATCACAAACCCACTTGATTGAACATGACATAGACATCGGAGATGCTAAGCCTATCAAACAGAGATTTTATCGTGTATCTGAGGAGAAGAGACTGCAATTGGAAACAGAGGTGCAGTATATGTTGGACAATGGTATTGCTGAGCCATGTTGTTCAAATTGGGCTTCACCCTGTCTTCTGGTCAAAAAGTCTGATTCCACTTTCAGACCCTGCACTGATTATAGAAAAGTTAACAATGTTACTAAAGCAGACCTTTACCCTCTTCCTAGGATGGAGGACTGCATTGATCAAGTTGGGTCAGCAAAGTATGTTAGCAAATTTGATCTTTTAAAGGGATATTGGCAAGTACCTCTTACCAAAAGAGCTTGTGAGATTGCTGCCTTCATAACTTCATCTGGTTTATTCTCTTATACAGTTATGCCTTTCGGCTTGCGGAATGCTCCAGCCACCTTCCAGAGGCTGATGAATCGGGTGGTCTCCGGTCTGGAAGGGTGTGCCGTGTATTTGGACGACGTAGTTGTCTACTCGGACTCCTGGGAGGAGCATGTCCGGAGAGTGCGAGCCCTGTTCGAAAGACTGGTGTGGGCCAGGTTGACTGTCAATTTGGCAAAGTGTGAGTTTGCCAAGGCTACAGTCACATACCTAGGCAAGGTTGTTGGTCAGGGTTTTGTCTGTCCTGTGGAAGCTAAGGTTCAGGCTGTGAAGCATTTCCCACAGCCCTCCACAAAGAAAGAACTGATGCGGTTCCTGGGAATGGCGGGGTACTACCGTGCTTTCTGTAAACTTTTCGGTAGTAGTGTCCCCACTGACCAATTTGTTGAAGGCCAAGGCTGAATTTATCTGGTCCACCCAGTGTCAAGAGGCATTTGATGCAGTTAAGGCTCTCTTGTGTTTAGCACCCGTGTTGGCAGCACCAAATTTTGGGAAATCTTTCAAATTGCAGGTAGACGCCAGTCAAATCGGTGCTGGGGCTGTACTTCTCCAGGAAAATGATGACAACGTTGAGTGTCCAGTCAGTTTCTTCTCCCGGAAATTTAATAAGTATCAACAAAATTACTCTGTTATTGAGAAGGAGGCTTTAGGGCTCATTTGGGCTTTACAGCACTTTGAAGTCTATGTCGGTTCCGGTTTGACCCCTTTAACTATTTTCACTGACCACAACCCACTCGTTTTTCTTAAGTCCCTGCAAAATCCCAACCAGCGCCTGATGCGTTGGGCTTTGTTCTTGCAACCATTCAACCTCGATATTAGACATATTAGTGGCAAGGATAATATCATTGCTGATGCCCTGTCCCGTGCTCCTTTAACCTAGTACCTATTCTCTCTGCTGACCCCTACTGGTTGTCTGCACCTCTTTCTCTTAAATTGCTCCCTAGGTACCAGGGCTGCCGAGTTTGAGGGGTGAACAGTCAGCCAGGGGACACGATGCGACTGCTAGGAGTTGGGATTGGTATCCTTTTTTTGGGGGGGGGGGGGGGGGGGGTACTTTGGATTGTTTTAAATGTTAGACCAAATATTGGGCTGAGGGTGGGACCCTCATTTTAAGGAGGGGGGTGTCACGGCCCCTCCTCTGCTTCGCAGGGGCGTTTCCTCCTGTAGGCAGAGGAGGGTCGTTAGTGATTGGAGCCACCTGGGCTCAGGGTATTTAAACTGCTTCACTAACCACTCTGGCTTTCTCTGCTCCTCCAGGTATGATCCTGTTTTGTTTGTTCCTTTGTAGTTTTACTTAGTTTCCACTCAGTCATGTTTACACACACACAGATTCACACATCCATGCACTTTGCATACACTTTACATTATGACATTATCACACCTCATTCCTTTTTCTTTGTTTAAAGTTAATAGTTTTGGTTTACAATAAAGACAACCTTTTTTGGCCTATACCTTGTTGTGCGTGTCCCCTCATTTTTGCCACAGGCTATGAGCCGGCCTCTGACACTATACATCGCTTGTAAAAATGGTAAGACTCAACGGTTTGCATTCATGTAAACACTGTAAATATTTAAAAACACACACCTTTCTTCAGCAACAGATGCAGGATGGCGGTGCTGCCGTATGAAGTCACAGCGCCTTACCAAAATAAAAGCGCCAACCTTTTAAAAGTATGTGAAACACACACCCACACACGCATGCAGGTTTAAAAAAATATTGCCAGTTATTCATAGTTGATTTATTGGTTAAATACATGTTGGCTAATTGTATGCAATCAGACACAATTAGAACCATTTCATTTTGTACCCCCAAAACAAGAACATTTATTATTTTAGTTTGATCATTTTCTCGTGCCATAGCCAAAAACCTGCAGGCCTCATTATTGTACTGTTATACAGTGAACTACGTTTGTCAATAAAATGAACCTTTATTAGTCCCAGAGATTACTCAAACTCAAATACAAGCAAATATGCAACAATCGATAGATTTTAATGTTATTAATTAGGCAGCGGCTATTTACACTAAGCGCAAACCTCAATGGATTCTATTTACTGTTAAAATAGTAAAATTATTCTGTTATTTATAATACTAGTTGCAAATAATGGTCATTATCTGCACTTAAGTATTGTAGTACATTATTGCACTTCAGTATTGTAGTACAAACAGTATGCAATAATAACGTATTAAGTGAAAATTATAATTATCATTTTTAAATCCGAGAAAGGGTTTGATATAACAGACTATATTTATACACAGATCAGTTTTCATTCATGTGAGTGTGTACCAGTCAGATGAGTCTTTAAGTGCTCTGAGCTGTTTACAAAGCTTTGCTGCCTTTTAAAACTTTTCTATGTAAATATGCGCTAGATGGACATCAACGTGTCGCACTCGAAACGCAGTGGCTTCTTTTCCGTTCATCAGGGGTCCGTTTTTCATACGTCGCTAACTCAGTTAGCTGAATTTGATTGTTGCTGATTTCACTTGATCTTAGATTATTTGGTTCTTCGAAGCTCATCCAGGAGTTGCTGTCATAGCAACAGGTCCATAATCTTAGCAGGCTTATTTATGTAAACAGGATTAGATCGCATCTTTTTAATCAGAATTGATACTTCAAATCTGTCACAGCCACCACTACTTTATTATAAGAGTATCCTGCTGGTCCAGGGACAATAATTTAAAATAAGATAACAATGTTGTGTAGTCTATAATGCATACAGTTTTACTAATTGAAAGATTTATTAGTGATGAAATAATTACTTTATAATTGTATTGGAGTCTTACACATATGCTATACAGTTAATCTGAGCCATGCCATGCATTAATTTGAGTGATGCCATATTATGGGAGGGGCTTGATGAAGAGCAGGAGATGCAGATAACATAATCTTTAAGAAACTGTAATTAATGCGGTCACATAAATTGTTTCAAAGAAAAAATAATTAATTTCCATTTACAACACTGAAGTAAAAAAGTAAAGCCTGTACAAATACTAGAAATCATAAATGTATATATAATTGGGAATCATGTAAATAAATTAAAAAATAAATTAAAAACAGAGCACATTTAATTTATCTATTTATATCTATATACATTTATGTAGTTTTGTTCACTTTCCTCATTAAAGGTCCAGAAATTAGTCAAGTTTTTCGTCAGGTGTTTTTCTTAATGATATATTACGTTGCTGTCTTGCCGCTAGCCAATTGCTGATCATGGTTTCGAGTATCGATACATCTGCCCTTTTCGGAGAACTCGAGGACGCGCAGTAATCTTAGACAACTTAATCCAGATATTTTATTCTAATAAGCAAATTCGTCTGAAGAACCAAATTAGCCAGAGACCAGTTATCACGATTGCATCTCTTGCATCTCTCAAATCATCTCACCCCAGGGCTGCGACCTTTATATGTGTCTCGTGTTCATAAGAGCAAAAACTTCTGATTGGCTAGAAATGTTAGTTTGGTTGAGAGTGAAAGCTGTGTTCCTTCCTCTCATACCATTGGTAGGCGAACTCATGAACTCAAAACCAGTGTTTTTTTTTTTTTACTCTTAAAGCTGCACGAGGACGCCATCGCACTGAACGTCTTTGTTTGCACATGTCATCGTTTACAAATAGATTAAATGAAACGATAAATTGACAATTTATCTTGACAAACTATATATCATTCTGAAGGTCTCAAGCATCGACGATAGATCGCTGTTTTTCGATGGAAAGGAATGTATTTGCTAAATTTGTGTAAACAGTAACATCAAACCATCCATAATACAAAAGCAGTACATACCAGCTTCGTGTAAAATTGAGTCACAAACGCATCCACTGCTGTAAATCCTGGTTTAGTTTGAGAGGTAAGGATCCATTGAACAACATCAGATCGTGTATTTTAGTACAACGAAGCAATAACGTTGTTACATGGACGCATTTTCCTTTGTTTACGTCTCCTTTCTTCAGGAATAGTTATTGTTTGTATCTGTTTTGGAATAGCTCACGCTAAAAAAAACTGCATCTTGGTTGTAAAAAAACGACATGGTTTTGTAGCATACAGTGTTACACACAGAATGAGACCATCCCAAAAAAAAGATAATTTGTCTATTTGAATCTGGCTCGCTCTCTCCCGAGGGCTGTGATGCACGGATGGCGGTTATATCCGCAGGCGCTGCGGATGATCCACGGGTCGGGTGGGTCAAGTAATACAAAAATGCATTCTGATTATTTGCGGATAAGATAAATAATTAATGATGAAAATCTCAACTAAATTTTCTAAATAGGCTACAGAAATTGAATAGTGTAAACTAACATATTAAAGTAATAAAAAAGTTGAATTAAAAGTTTTTAATTAAAGTTTAAAAACAAAATTTGTCAAGAGCAGTGAGGGATTTTCTCCGTCTTTTGTTGTTTGATTAACAATGACAGATGGCACAGCTTTATTATAGGCTGCTGTCACAAGACCTATTTCACGAATCAAATACTGATACACATTCGCTTTTCTTTCAGAACTGTTTACATTAGCATAAGACAAAACTGACAGTGCTTACGAGGATACTCGCCAGGACGACCATTTTGACGTAACTTTGTGTGTATTTATTGACACACAAATATATTGAGTTTCTACAATATTAATCTATTTTAGAAACCTAATTTCCTGTGAAGTTGCTTTGCAACGATTGTATCGTAAAAAGTGATATACAAATAATATTGAATTGAATATTTGGCCACTTAAGCGCAACAAGCTTTGCTTGTTTGATTTGGTACTCGCAGAACGTGCCTTGGATGTGACTGTGAGTGCACAGAAAAGGAGAGCACGGGTACCGAATGGCTTAAAAAGATGTGAAAATAATTAATTTTTGAGATGACAAATGGACAATTCTGTCAACTGCACCGAAACTTGAGCTCAAGTCTTGTAACGCAGCGTGCAGCGCAGCTCTAGACGCGCCGATGTGAATAGAAGGTCATATAGAAAGGACTCGGTGCTGAATCACTCATGCTGTTTTCAGTGTCTGATTTGATCTGATGGGTTGTGTGAATTGATTTACTCATCTAAACCATATAAGCTATATTGAATAAATGTTTTGCAGTAATTTCCCTCATTTTAAAGTTGAAAGCTGCGGAAAGGAGTAGCTAATGCGATATATGCGCAATACCGCACTGAAATTCAGGACATAATTAAACATAATTCTATTATACAGAGTATTGTGAAATAGATTTCCACGACTTTTCCTAAACTTTCTGGGTTTATTTATTTTTCCAAATCTATACAGGCTTAGAAATTGGCTTTTTTACAATTTTCATGACCATACAAACTCTGAATGTGACGATCGGGTGTGGGTCGGGTAGGGTGCGGTTATCTAAATCAGCCAAAAATACAGGTGCGGGTGGTTGGCGGGTGGATAATTAATTTGAAGCTGCAGATTCGGGTGACGTTTTAGCTCATCCGCGCATCACTAGTTTGCGTATACAGTTGGGGGAAATAATTATTGAACATGTCAACATTTATTTTAATTAAACACAGCTCCAGTGCAGCAATTGACATGGAATTGAGTAGAAATTGGTAATAACTGAAGAAATCAGCACATACAAAGAAATCTAAATATTACAGTTCATAAAGTTGTGTAATAAAATGAAATCCCACCAGAAAAAAAACTATGTATTTCATTAATCTGCATTAATCCTTTTGATATTTTATTCAAAAAACAAATCACAACTCTAACCTTTCATTGGATAATAAGAATTTAAAATGGGGTGAAATATCATTTTGAATGTTTTTTTTTTTCAAATACACGTTGGCCACAATTAATGGCACCCTTTTATTCAATACTAATTGAAACCTCCGTTGGCCAGTTTAACAGCTCTAAATTTTCTCCTATAATGCCTGATGAGGTTAGAGAACACCTGACAAGAGATCAGAGACCATTCCTTCATCCAGAATCACTCCAGATCCTTTAGTTTCCCAGCTCCATGTTGATGCTTCTTCTCTTCAGTTCTCCCCACTCATGTTCTACAGGGTTCAGGTCAGAGGACTGGAATGGCCATAGCAAAAGCTTGGTTTTGTGCTCAGTGGCCCATTTTTGTTGTTTTTTTATGTTTGTTTTGAATTATTGTATGGTTGGAAGATCCAAACATGGCCCATTATAAGATTTCTAACAGAGTCAGTCACTTATTGATTTTTATCTGTTGGTTTTTGATAGAATTCATGATGCCATGCGTCTAAAGATGCATGTGCTTGAAAACCAGGGATTTTACACTAGCTGTTTGGATACGTGTGTTAAAGGTACAGTTCTTTGTTTCATCAGACAATTTAGGAGCAATTTTTTTTGCTGGCTTTCAAGAGTAATTTAATGTGGAAAGATTTAGCAGATTCTGCCTTGAAATTTAGACAGTTTCAGTAAGATCTGGTACATTTACAATTACAAACCCAATTCCAAAAAAGTTGGGACACTGTACAAATTGTGAATAAAAACAGAATGCAATGAGGTGGAAGTTTCAAATTTAAATACTTTATTCAGAATACAACATAGATGACATATCAAATGTTTAAACTGAGAAAATGTATCATTTTAAGGGAAAAATAAGTTGATTTTAAATTTCATAATCATGGCATCAACACATCTCAAAAAAGTTGGGACAAGGCCATGTTGGGTTCCTGTGTGGCTCAGTGGTAAAGCATTGCGTCAGAAGCGCAAATGGTTGTGGGTTCGATTCCCAGGGAATACACATACTAATGAAAAATGTATAACTTGAATGCAATTGTAAGTCGCATTGGATAAAAGCGTCTGCTAAATGCATAAATGTAAATATATATAAATGTTTACCACTGTGTGGCATCCCCTCTTCTTTTTATAACAGTCTGCAAACGTCTGGGGACTGAGGAGACAAGTTGCTCAAGTTTAGGAATAGGAATGTTGTCCCATTCTTGTCTAATACAGGCTTCTAGTTGTTCAACTGCCTTAGGTCTTTGTCGCATCTTCCTCTTTATGATGTGCCAAATGTTTTCTATGGGCGAAAGATCTGGACTGCAGGCTGGCCATTTCAGTACCTGGATCCTCCTTCTATGCAGCCATGATGTTGTAATTGATGCAGTATGTGGTCTGGCATTGTCATGTTGGAAAATGCAAGGTCTTCCCTGAAAGAGACGACGTCTGGATGGGAGCATGTGTTGTTCTAGAACTTGGATATACCTTTCAGCATTGATGGTGCCTTTCCAGATGTGTAAGCTGCCCATGCCACACGCACTCATGCAACCCCATACCATCAGAGATGCAGGCTTCTGAACTAACTGAATCTAAATCATTATTCTACCATTTCTGCATACATGGTGAGAGGCAGGTGCCTCCTCTCTCCAAAGAGTTAACTCTTAAAATGCCCTTGTTTTTATTCATTAGCTAAATTTGAGGTGGATTTGGTAACTTTTGTTTTTTGTAGTCTGTTGAGCAGTATTTTTATTAACGTGCGAGTTCTGTAATTCTTTTGTCTTTTGTTATTTGCAGAATTACACCTGAGCTTCCTCCTTCTGTCCAGACAAAGATGCTCCAGTTCACTGGATAGTTTAGGTTTGTTTATAACTGTAGTTCCCTATCAGTCAGTCACGTTCGACGTAACGTCAGTGTGACTGACTAATGGAATCTCTCCCGAGAGCCCAATCACCTTCGAGTGTTAACAAAACAAGCCAATGACAGTTCGCGTGTGTGTTTCGCCACGCACACCCCGCCCCGCTGTGCGGGTATAAAAGGAGTGCGCGTGCAAACGCACAACAGCTTTTCGTTTCGGAGCCGAGCCTTTCCGCAAATCTCCAGAATGTCTACATGACAAACGGCGTTGGTGTTACGGCGCGTCAGCGGAGGTTGCTGTCCAGTGCTGATAAGAATGACTGGTGAGGTGCTGCATCTTTCTTCTGCGGTCACTCTGCGACCTCCCCTGGGCGCTTCAGCGCTTTTAAAAGAGTGTTTTCTGAAAGAGCAAATCTAAGAGAGCTCCACGAGCGACAGGTGTCTTTTTAAAGATGGCTTTCCGCTCGTGTGTTTCTGGATGGGGTCGTTTCCTGGCTGATGGTCACGATCGCTGTCCCTCATGCTTGGGCTATCAGCACGCTGAGGCAGCGCTCGTGGATGAGTCATGTTCTCATTGCGGGAACATGACCATCGCGATGCTTTGCTCCAGATACCTCCTCACCAAACGAGGGGGTACCCCCCTTGCCATGCCCCATTCTAGCTCCTCCGGGTTCCGGTCTTGGTGTTCCCGGATGAGCTCGCGGGGTCCTCGGACAGGACAGGGCCCAGCATCTCATTCGGAGCACCCGCAGATGACAAGTTCAGGGGCATTCGGTTCACCTCAGTGTTGAACAAGGATGCCCCTGTCTTGCGTGCAGAAGTCGCGGTCCTGCTGACGAAGGACGCAATATAGCCGGTCCCTCCAGCCAAGATGAAATTAGGGTTCTACAGCACCTACTTCATCGTACCCAAGAAAGGCGGTGGATTACGATCAATCTTGGACCTGCGCATTCTGAACCGGGCCCTTCACAAGCTCCCGTTCAGGATGTTGACGCAGAGACGCATCTTTCAATGCATCCGTCCTTTTGATTGGTTTGTAGCAATTGACCTGAAGGACGCCTACTTCCATGTCTCGATCCTCCCTCGACACAGACCGTTTCTGCGCTTTGCGTTCGAAGGGCGAGCATACCAGTACAAGGGCCTCCCCTTCGGACAATCTCTGTCGTCTCGTGTCTTCACCAAGGGTGTAGAGGCAGCCCTTGTCCCGCTAAGGGAAGCAGGCATTCGCGTTCTCAACTACCTCGACGACTGACCCAGTCTCGAGCACTGTTGTGCGAACACAGGGATACGGTGCTCAGTCACCTCAGCCGGTTGGGGCTTCAGGTCAACTGGGAAAAGAGAAAACTCTCCCCTTCGCAGAGGATGTCTTTTCTCGGCATGGAGTTGGACTCGGTCAACCTCACAGCACGTCTCTCAATAGAGCGTGCTCAGTCAATGCTGAGCTGCCTGGAGTCTTTCCAGTGCAAGAGGGTGGTTCCACTGAAACACTTTCAGAGGCTCCTGGGGTATATGGCAGCCGCTGTCACGCCACTCAAATTGCTTCATATGAGACCGCTTCAGCGTTGGCTTCACGACCGGGTCCCGAAATGAGCATGGCACCACGGCACGTACCGAGTCTCGTGCATCGGAGGTCGCTTCGCACCGTTCATGTCCCAGGCGAGCTCAATCGTGCAGCCGACGAGCTCTCAAGTCAGCCCGCCCTTCCGGGAGAATGGCGACTCCACCCCGAGGTACTCCAGCTGATTTGGAGACGCTTCAGGGACGCTCAGGTAGACCTGTTTGCCTCCCCGGACACGTCCCACTGCCAGCTGTTTTTCTCCCTGTCCGAGGAGACCCTCGGTACAGACGTGCTGGCATACAGCTGGCCTCGGGGCCTATGCAAATATGCGTTTCCCCCAGTGAGCCTTTTCACACAGACCCTATGCAAGGTCAGGGAGGACGAGGAGTAAGTCCTTTTGGTGGCGCCTTACTGGCCCAAGCGGACTTGGTTCCCAGAACTGATGCTCCTCGCGACAGCCCCTCCTTGGCAAATTACTCTGAGGAGGGATCTCCTTTCTCAGAGAGGGGGCACCCTCTGGCACCCGCGTCCAGACTTGTGGAATCTCCACCTATGGTCCCTGGACAGAACGCGGAAGTTCTAAGTGGGCTACCTCCTATCACTTTTGCCAGGGCCCTGTCTACAAGACACGCTTACAGGCTGAAGCGGAACCTGTTCGTCGATTGGTGTTCTCCCCTCCGGGAGGACCCCCGTAGATGCCCGATCGCAGTCGTGCTCTCTCCAAACAAAGACTCGCCCACTGGATAGTGGAGGCTATAGTCTTACGTTTATACGTTTATACCTAATACGTTTGCGAGATTTTATAATCTCCGTATAGAGCCAGTGTCCTCCCATGTACTTGTCTCAGATGGCCAGTAACACTGGAACCTGCTCGGTGTCAATCACGCTTGCTGCGCCATTCCCCTCTACGGACCGGATACGTGCGCCTTGTTGCTTCTCAGTTCAGTTCCCCACGGCGAACCTTGTTGAAGTTCCTTGTGCTAGGCTAGGTGACCGTGTGTAGTGATTCTCCTTTGGGTGATCCCACATGTGTATTCTTCCACGGTACGGCTCCCCTCACGGTGAGCCCGTGTCTTTCCCTGGCAGAGACCTTCTCTGGCAGAGACCTCTCTGCTGTGTAGCCATCTCACCCCAAGCTGGCTGAGTCTACCTCAGAGACTCCCATATGTAGTACTGCCTTTGGCCAGTCCATATGTGTAATCTCCACATGGTACCTCCTTACGCAGGATGTGGCTCCGTAGCTCCCCTACTTGGAGTACGCTTTCCCAGTGTTATCCTACCCACTGTACGGAACAGCAGTGGCTGTCCTCTCTGCCTAAGCCCTGTCCTACCTTGCATCCCAACTGGTGTGGGGAGACTAGCCGGCTTCTGCAGGGCACTGGAGGGGGTCAGCAATAGTGGCGTTTTCCAAGGGATCCCATTAGTCAGACACACAGACGTTACGTCGAACGTGACTGACTGATAGGGAACGTCTCGGTTAATTGTGCAACCCTCGTTCCCTGAACGGAGATGTAACGTCCCGTCGCCATATTTGCTGTACCACCGCTGTACGGCTAGGGCACACAGTCCCGGCTCCTCAGCGAAAAACTGTTGTGCGTTTGCACGGGGCGGGGTGCGCGTGGCGAAACACGCATGCCAACTGTCATTGGCTTGTTTTGTTAACACTTGAAGGTGATTGGGCTCTCGGGCGAGATCCCATTACTCAGTCACACTGACATTACGTCTCCGTTCCCTCCTTCAGGGAACGAGGGTTACACAAGTAACCGAGACATTTGAGCAGTATTTTTATTAACATGTGAGTTCTGTAATTCTTTTGTTATTTGCAGAATTACACCTGATCTTCCTGTTTCTGTCCAGACTAAGAGGCTCCAGTTTACTGGATAGTTTAGGTTTGTTTGTATATAACTGTAGTTTGAGCAGTATTTTTATAAAAATGCGAGTTCTGTAATTATTTTGTCTTTTGTTATTTGCAGAATTACACCTGATCTTCCTGTTTCTGTCAAGACTAAGAGGCTCCAGTTCACTGGATAGTTTAGGTTTGTTTATATATAACTGTAGTTTGAGCAGTATTTTATATTAACACGCGAGTTCTGTAATTCTTTTGTCTTTTTTTACTTGCAGAATTACACCTGAGCTTCCTTCTTCTGTCCAGACTAAGATGCTCCAGTTCACTGGATAGTTTAGGTTTGTTTGTATATAACTGTAGTTTGAGCAGTATTTTTATTAAC
This sequence comes from Schizopygopsis malacanthus, assembly GCA_027474115.1. NCBI lineage: Eukaryota > Metazoa > Chordata > Actinopteri > Cypriniformes > Cyprinidae > Schizopygopsis > Schizopygopsis malacanthus. The sequence continues at coordinate 20,503 of JAPDDM010000090.1, forward strand.
ATGCGAGTTCTGTAATTCTTTTGTCTTTTGTTATTTGCAGAATTACATCTGAGCTTCCTGTTTCTGTCCAGATTAAGATGCTCCAGTTCACTGGATATGTAAGGTTTGTTTGTATTAGGCATGTGACCGTATCACATTTTCATATTGATTTTATTGCCATGTACAGTATTATCACAGTAAAGATTACAAAATACTTATTCTTGCTGTATATAATGTAATCAGCAGTGTATTAATACAATTTCCACCATATATATATATATTGCCAGAGGTGGTCAGTAACAAAGTAAAACATCTTCGTTACTGTACTTAAGTACATTTTTCAAGTATCTGTACTTTACTGGAGTAGTTTTATTTCGAGTAACTTTTACTTTTACTTCACTACATTCCAAAGCATAAGATCGTACTTTTTACTTCACTACATTTCATAAAACATATCGTTACTCCTTATAATACATCACGTGCTCCGAGACGCAGAAGCGGTGTCTGATTCATGAACAAACTGAATCTTTTCAATCTTTTCTGAATCTTTTCTTGTTGCGCAAATCGCAACAAACGATTCATTGACGAATTGCAATGATCCGATTGCAGCTGTTCTCGAGTCGAACATTCACTGATTCAAATTATCCGTTTAGAGTGAGTCTTCTTCAGTGAACTGAACTCACAAGTAAAGAACCGGGAGATCTTGTGAGCGCGCGCTACTGATGCTGTGAAAAGTAAGTTACTAATGTCGAATTTTAGGATTAATTATTGTAACTGAAAATAATATTTAGGTCAAAACTGTCAGTTGTTTGTGAACTAAATCTGCTGTGATCTATTTAAGCCCACTGAAATGCTTGAATGCAGACAGATCAACATCAGTGTCTCTAACGTTATGTTTTAGGTAAAAAAAAAAAAACATTAAAATAACACAGATTAAATAAAATAACTCATGCACGTTCATATTCCCCGCTGCTGTAACGTTAGCAGTTTTATTAAAATGCTATGCATTTAGACCTATGTGACGTCTGTTTTTATATTGTTTATCAACAGTATACATTTTTATATTGTTTAGATCAACTAGCCGAGTAGACAGATGTGAATGTTTATTCATAACCATACTGAAAATAAGTAAATATCGTTAGCTGATGCTAACTGTCTAGCTGACAAGCTTTCTGGTGCTAAGTTGATAATTTTTAGATATAAAGTCCAAATATCTTTATTCAGCCACCTAGATAGAATCCATCTGAGGGAAAAAGAAAGGATGTGATGTTCAGAACACAGTAACTACAGTAATTATCAGAGTGGGAAGTGATGCCCTCTGGGGGCATTGGGCCAGGGGTGTTTTTACACCACAGACAAGGTTTGAGAAGAAAAAAAATCATTATGAAAATATAATTATATTTTCCTTAAAATGTTCTTCCTAATTTCAGCCCTAATTCTCATGTCATATATAACTGACGTTCTGCAAAACAACAAGTTCTGAAACACTTTTTCTTACTGGTGAAAATTAGATGGTGAAATCTGTTTTCTCTCAGGTGCATGGCAGTGTAAGCTTCGCAGTGAACATTACTACATCACTCTCATCAACGTAGTCCATATCAACAAAATATATATCTTGACTCTATATAGTGGTTATTTTGGGAAAAACCCAGGTATTTTGGGCAGTAGGATTATAAAAATATGTGCTAATATAAAATTAAATAAAGTAGTCTATATAAAATTGCAAATTAAATCTGTCTATCTGTACTTTTTAACTTAAGTACATACAAAATTGAGTACTTTTGTACTTTCACTCGAGTAAAATTGAAAAAGCAGTACTTTTACTTTTACGGGAGTAATATTTTATTATACGTATCTGTACTTTTACTCAAGTACTTGATCTGTGTATTTTGTCCACCACTGTTTATTGCCTAGTACACATGTAATATTAGATTCATGCTTTGATATTTTAATTATTACTGGCACACTAGGCCTTGTCTTGATAGTCAATTTATCGACTATAAAGCGATATATAAACTTGGCATTGCACATGCTCTCAGCACTCTCTGCAGTCGCACTAGCCATGTCAAACTTTATTTTCTCATATGCGAAGCAGTCGTAGTGACAAAAAAAGTAATGGCGGCTCTTGTCATCTGTTCATGGCTTGTCAACAAAGCATATATTAAATTATAATTGTCCCATGCGTAACTACGACGTGCTCTCGTCATTTAATCAAATGATCATAATCACATTCATTCATTTTACAATCCTGCTGCTGGCCTTTTATTTAGACTTAAAAAAAACTTTTCATTTGGGCGAGGAAGCTGGCATTTTGAGAGGCCTTTGCTCATCCTGTCCTGCCAGTGACTATGCCACTGCAATGGATACATTTTGCAGTATTAAAGTTAATGATTAATCAATTAATTGATGGTTAATTTAAATGACGATCGATTGATCGAAAATTGACGTATCGAAATATTTTAGTCAAGTATTGTATCAAAGTAAAGATGTTGGTATCATGACAACGCTAAGAGTCACAAAAACGTTGCTCATGTAAAGAAAAAATTTCATTGTTTTGGAATATCATTCGGCAAGTGTATTGTAAATGGACACATTATGAAACACAACTGCGCTGCTCTCTCAGAGTTCACACATCAAGGGCTCTGTCCTTCAAAGGGAGTAGGGTGTAGGGATGCTTGCTTCAGATTTTAATTCCCCTTAGAGTAAATCATAACGGCTTATAACACAATTTAACCAATCATAATCCAGGACCGGAAGTAGCTACTTTTTATGAATGTTTTAATAAAAAATTACAATCTAATTTATTATTTACATGATTTAAATTCCAATTTCATTGTCCATATTGTCTTATGAATTGAAAGGGCATTGTGCTTTGAAAGGTATTACTTGCATGTTTTTTTTTTTTAGATTGTTTTTAATTTTTTTTATTTTTTTTTAAACATTTCAAAAGTTAGATGACAGCATAAGTACCAAGAAAGAAGATAATTTTATTTTTATTTTTTTAAATAACAGGGAACAAAACACACAAGTACAGTAAGTGATTAATACTTCAGGGTAACTGAAAAGGAACATACAAATAAACACCGGCAGCAAATTACCACACCGGATAATGCATCAAAAAACAATTCTTTTAGAGCTTGGGCTATACTACTCCAATAAGTGACTGTTTGTATTCTAGCCCCATTAATCCTTGCAGTGCTGCGTTCTAAACAAACAATATAATGAAAAGACAGCAACCAGAATCTTCTAGGATCCATGTCAGGTGTGAACCATTGCTGTGTAATTGTTTTTTTAGCAGCAGTAAAACCAGACATTAACAATCTTCTCTGAACTAATGTAAAGTTAAAGGAAGAATCATCATTTAACAACATAAGACAAGGATCAAGGTCAAGCTGGAACTTTGTGATACGTTTTAGTACTTGAACTACATGTTTCCAAAAATTGGTTATGACTGAACAGTCCCAAAACATATGCAAAAAAGTACCTTTAGAGTTATTGTTACACAGACTGCAATTAGGATTTGATGAGTTTCATCAAGTGTCGCTTATATGGGGTACATTACATTTTGTGTACTGTTTTGAAATGAATAAGAATGTGCGAGGGGTTTTTGGAGGTAAGACAGAGATTTGACCAAACTGTATTCCAATCAGGACTATAGCCCAACCACGAGAGTTCTCTCTCCCACACAGCTAATATCTTCAGGGTCTTATATGAACATTCAAGTAGTTGCTTATAGATCAAGGAGACTGTGCCCTGAATTCTTCCAGTGTTTTTGAATAACTTTAACAATGGGTGATCATCTAGGATAGAATTCCAGGGAACACCATATGCTTTCATTGCAGACCTTAACTTCAAGTACATAAAAAGGAGGTACCTGGCAAGGAATAATCTGCTTGAATATCCTGAAATGTGCGCAGTCCACTACCATTGAATACATCACCAAATGTGAGCGCACCTTTTGAGGACCAAGGGGGGTAAACGAAAGGCTGATTACCAGATAATAGGCGGGTATTATTCCAGAGAGGAGACTGACGTGAGATTTTTTTGAATGTGACCGGTAATCTTTTCTGCATTAAACCAAGCTTTTAAAGTAGTTGAAATAATATTTCCAAACTTCTGATGTAAACTTCTTGAGCCTACACCAGTAAAAGGCAGATCTTGAAGTCTATGGGGAAGAACACGGTCAGACTTAATGCTTCTCCAGGGTACTTTGGAGTGAGTGTCCACCCAGACACGCATGGCCCTAATTTGGAAAGCAAGGTAGTAAAGCATTAAATTAGGAAGAGCAAGACCGCCATGTGGTTTTGCAAGCTGTAATACTGAAAGACTGACTCTCGGACGCTTTCCGCCCCAGATGAATTTAGAGATTAATGAATTAATTTCTTTAAAAAAAATTGGGGACTGATTTTGGAAAAAGTTGTCTGAGCAATCCTAGGCAGAGAATCAGCAATTTTAATACCAAGATAGGTGCATGAATTAGCAAAGACAAAGCCACTAGTTAGAGAGGCTGCTTTAGTAATACTATTAAGTGCCATTAAGAATGACTTATCCCAATTTATTTTATAACCAGACATAGTGCTAAAGGAGTTGAACAAATGCAAGACCTCTGGTAGAGAGGTATTTAAGTTTGAAAGATAAAGCATAATATCATCAGCATACAATGAGATGTGATGATGTGAGTTGTTGATAGTTATAGGTGTTATTGTTTGGCTTTGTCTAAGAGCTTGTGCGATAGGCTCTAGTGAGTGCAAATAAAATTGGTGATAAGGGACAACCTTGCTGGCAACCTCTTTGAAGTGGGAAAGGTTGCGATTGACATAAACCTGTTGTTATGGAAGCAAAAGGACCTTTATATAACAATCGTATAATATTTAGGAACTTGGGACCAAATCCAAATCGCTCCAGAACAGACCATAGATAGTCCCATTCAAGTCTATCAAATGCTTTGAGAGCGTCCAAAGAAAAAATGGCGGAGTTAGCATTAGTAGTCTGAGCGTGATCAATAATGTGTAATAGTCGGCGTATGTTATCTGATGCTAAACGGCCCTTCAAGAAGCCAGTCTGGTCATAATGAATCAAATTGTCAATATATGGTTCCAATCGTAAAGCCAATGCCTTGGCTAGGATCTTGACGTCGGCTGATATCAGAGCTATTAGAAGATAACTGGATACTGGAACAACTTAGTGGATCTTTGTCTTTTTTAAGCAACAGGGTAATGATGGCTACATTTTGATCTCTGTGAAGTGTACCGTAATCAATGACATAATTCATAGACTTTAGAATTAGGGGGCCCACAATATCCCAGATAGCTAGATAGAGCTCCAGAGGAATTCCATCAGGGCCAGGTGATTTACCTTTCTGCAACTGTTTAGCTGCATTGTGGAGTTCTTCCAGTGTTAAAAGAGCATCCAGCGATTCCTGAGCAGAGATTGGTAAAGTGGGAAGATTCAAGTGACTGAGAAAATCACTACATTCTCCTCTATCAAGAAAGACCTCAGACGAATACAACGTAGAGTAAAATGATCTAAACTCATCATTAACAGCCTTTGGGTTTGTAGTAATTTCACCAGAGCCAGTTTTAATAACGTCAATGCTTGCTTTAGATTCGCACTCTTTGAGTTTCAGTGCAAGCAATCTGCTAGGCCTATCTGCATTAAAATAGTATTTTTGCTTAGTTCTGTGAATGATGAACTCAGATTTGGATATAGATAGAGAAGCATATTCTGCTTTTAATAAAGATAGCTCCTGATTAAGCTTATCGGAAAAAGCACGAGCCAGTTGGCATTCTAGATCATGAATCTTTTTTTCTAGCTCCTCAAACCGTTTATTCCTAGAGGCCTTGACTTTAGCAGAATATGAAATGCAATTACGCCTTAAAAAACATTTTGTAACTTCCCACAACATCTGTGGATTATGGCAGTGGGAGTTAATTTCCCAAAAAAATATTAACTCTTGTCTAAGTTGGTCTAGGAAGGATATGTCGTATAATAATGTATTATTAAAGCGCCATCTATTCACTTTAGAGACTTTAGCGCCTATAGTGAGATTACAAATAACCGGTGAATGATCCGAAATCAAAATAGGCAAAATATCAATAGTACTGATGTATTGGACCAGGGAAGGATCAACCAGAATATAATCAATCCTAGAAAACGACTTGTGACGAGTAGAATAAAATGTGTAGGCTTTAGTATTACCGTTTTTAATACGCCATAGGTCTGTAAGGCCCGGCTCGATCGACCCAATGACGGCAGTCGTTCAGCGGGTGAAGGCCTTTGCGTATTACAGTCTTTCCTTTTCACGACACAACAAGATTAAAATGGAACACTTTTTCTTATATATTCTGTCTCGTTATTTCATCTGACTCCATAAATGAAAAGGTTTTAATGATATCTGTGCATCATTAAAATATGAACGAATGATTGATTATTCTTATCAGCTCTTTTTAATACTTTATCCGCCCAGATGTAGGGAAACTATATCGCTTAGAGGCCCTGTTTTCCACAGGTCTCACGGACACAATCTCGTCAGGCCCGGTCATCAATCAGAGGTAAATTATGGTTATGTATCTAAGATTTGCCGTTAATTCACACGTACACAATCAGAGACATCGAATAACCCCCTTGGAGCCCCCTCAGAACTTTAGTTCAATCGTTTACTTCAGTAAAGGTTTTTGGCCACTATCAGATATGTTAGCAGATCAATGTACCACACTCGTAATAGCTTTGGATTGGTCAAATCCTTGTTTAAAGTAACATTAAATCAAAAGTCAGAGGTATAGGCGTACCCGAGTTTAGTCTGACCAGACGGCGTTCGCCGTCCCTAAACGGAATTATAACCCGCCTCTGCACCCAAGTAGACTTGAAATGACGCCGGGTATTAGCCGTCGCTAAAACTGACGCAGGCTTGCGGAAATATACGAATCCGCTAATCTGTCAGGGAGAAAACAATCTTAGAGGCAGTCAGAATAGAATCAAACGTTACAATTTATTGACCAGGTAATCGAAGCAATAATTCAAAACTCCAATTTTACAAGAATAGAATCATCAATTAACCATAACATAACAATAATTCTTACTACCTGGCAATGAATAATTACACACAACGATTTGTGTGGGCAGTCAACCTACAGACTCCTAGAACTCTGTGTCCCGTTTCCTTATAAACCCAGATAATTCAATAAGCCCACCAAATGGTGGTATCTTTGTTATTATGATTAGACTTTAGAATTTGCAACCAAATGGCTTCTTGATATCCTGTGGCAGAGAATGCTTATTTACATACAGGAGGTGTTTTGAATAGAAGATCAGGGGGAGGGCACACTTTTGAGTTGTACACTACACTTCTCATACTTTAGAACTTATTTTAGCTTTTCATTATGATTGGGAGAATGAGACCATTTTACCAGGCGCACTGAGACATTTCAAATGATATCAAACATGTATGGTTACTTTTTTGTACATATTACATTGCATGGGTTTTCAGTGGGTTCTAGGTGGGGAGGAGAGGGGAAAGATGACGAGACCGTAAGTCCAGGGTGTGAACCACCCGGTGTGTTGCGTCTTGGATGCTGCTGTTACATATGCAAGAGATAGTTTTTGTGGATTCCCAGGAGGGCCTTTTGTCCTCTCGAGGGGGGGGGGGGGGCAGACATACTGGCACCAGGCTTACAGTTCCTCCCTCTGGCACTGTTTTGGGCCACTCACAGGGTTTCCTGCAGTGTCACTTCAGTCGTTGTAAGGTGGGCAGTTTTAAGGGGCTGAGGGTTAGGATAGTGTTGGTGGATGCTTTTACTGATCTGATGAGGTGTCGGAAATAGCAACATTGGAATAGCGTGAAGGAGAAGATGAGTGCGCTTCCAACTGCGCAACCTCGAAGTACCCAGTCCCACCAGGTATATGCAGTCTGTGCCGATCGGGTAGATGAGCTAGACAGAATCTGTGCAGTCTTTCGCGCCAAGTTTGTCTCCACTTGTGCTTGAGAAAGGTGGTACTCTGTTTGGAGGATGACGTTCTGTACCAGGTCCATCGTGTCGATCAAGGCTTGTGTTCCGTGTTCATAAAAGGTGTCGTCCCACCATGGGGAGACCTCTGCGTCCTTTGGCATCCTTCCGAGGATGTCGATCTGGCCCATAGAAAAGTCCTCTGTCACTTCCAAGCAAAATGAGTGATCAGCAGGACAGGTCAGTCCTCCATATGTGAACGAATTCATCTCACTGATGACACACCACTGTGTATGAGACACCTGAATAGCATTTGAATGGCCATGCAAAGATTCAACATTTATGAGTTTGCTATCATTGGGAGAGAAAGGTTGTAATGTGTTACATGTACAGACAACATAATTGTGAGTTTCATGACAACAAGTGCGACTGGTAAATAAGGTCTCAGTACCCTTCAACGTCATATATCCAGTGAGGTGATCCCATTTAATTACCTGATCTTTAACTACCATGCCAATGGATCGAATATTAATGGAATTTGGATAAACTTGATCTGGGTGGATTAAAGGAAAAGTGGCAAAAAATCCAATGCAACCAATACATTCGTTTCCAGTATACATCATAATTGTGGATAATAATTCTGAATACTTTACATTTTTCATTTTTTCCGAAGAGAACCATCTATGTAAATCTAAAACCTCAATTAAATCGTTCAAAACATGTCTCGGGGTCTTGTGAAGACGAAGATCTAAAATTTACTGTCTTGTTGCAGTGAATAAATCTTGTGCATATGATCTGCAGGCTAAGTCACGTTCGATGGTACGGGTCTGATTGAACAATGTGTGGCTGATCGTTAGAAGCGCCTGCGCCTCGGAACGAACCGCTTTGATAATATTATCATTGCTATTGGTGATGTGTTGGAAACCAGTGGCCATCTGATCTGTCAACCATGTGGAGAATTTAGATTGTTTGGTTATTTTATAAGTGTTGGCTGCTGAATTAATTGATTCAAACAGGCCGGCTATACTGTTGAGCAGGTCTTGTTTTGAGCGAGCAGGTGGAATTTGGACGGCAAGTCTGTCTTTGTAATCAGAAATTAAATCATCGATTCGTGACTGTAGCCATGCATACGACTCATCATTAGTATTACAATGTTTTGTATAGGCAGAGAGTATATTGGAAATGTTATAAGTTACATGTGTCATTACCAAATTTACATCATGTAATAAAGTCTTGTTGATGTTTCCTCTAATCAGTCCACCAGGAGGAATTGAGTGCAATTCTGGACACTTTTTGGGTTTAGTGTATCCACAGGTGGTCAAATTAAAACAGTACTTAACAGTCCATGAACAGTTGTGTGGATTGGTGAAATTGTCTATGTTATGCGAACATTCCCCGACACAATACATTCCTTCCTTTCGGTTGGTCCAGACAAAAGTTTTTGGTTTTGGCTCGTTAGGTGTGTACGACGTGAGATCGTACATTAGCTCGGTGAATCTCATATGTGTGTCATTATGTGTTTCTGTATGTGTGCACCTATATGTTGCAGGTTCCAAATTTTTAACATAGTAGCACAATTTTGGGTCTATGCCATTGTTTTTGTTTTCGTGTAGTGTGTACATGTTACCTAGATCTATTTTAAGTTGATACCAGGCGGTGAGGTTGTGCATGAATTTTGGTGCTCGAGTGTGTCCTGAAATGTTTCTTGTAGGTGGGTGGGTGTTACCTGAACTACAACAAATTTGTGGTGTGCAATTTGGATCCGGTACTAATCCGGGAGGCCATGTAACTGTCTCTTTTGGTGCGACTGTGATTTTTTGTGTGGATGGCCCCTTGGAGTATTTCCACACCCACCTCCCACATTTCAGGTTGTGTGTGAGTGAAATACTTTGGCCCAGTCGGATGCACGTGGGCCCAGACAGTTTCCTTTCATCTGGTCTCCATGGGATCGCTGCAGTCGACCTGGAAGGCAAGAGGAGAAGACAGTGACATTTATTTATTCTGAGTACTTTTGAATGATTTGCACTGAGACATGTGGTACCATCGCAGTTTCCCTTTCACAGTTGTGGCCACACAGCTGTTGCATATAGCTTTAACTTCATATGGGCCATGCCATCAGGGTGTGAATGCAGCTTGCTTCACAAAAACGCGTACCATTACCATGTCTCCTTCTGAGAATTTCACCTCAGAGGTTGGGTTGAATTGTGTATCATTCGTTAAGTCTGATTGCTGTTGTTTCAGAGCAGCGCGTGCATGTAGCACTTCCAACCTCTCTCGTAATTGCTTGAGCACAGACTGTTGAGTTGCAACCACGAGGGGCCCCAGGTCTGCTGGGGCAATTTCTGGGTCTATGGGCAGCTTCATGACTCTTCCAGTCATGAGTTCAAATGGACTGATACCTGTGGCTTTTGAAGGAGTTGCCCGCAGTATTGTTAGGACTGTGGGTAGGGCATCAATCCATTGGTTTTTGTGTTGTGCTACCTGTTTCGATATGCTTTCTTTTATTGTGCGGTTGGCACGTTCCACCATGCCTGAGCTTTGCAGTCGATACGGTATGTGAAACCTTTGTTTGATGTTCAGCATCTGGCATATTTGTTTCATCACCTGACCTGTGAAGTGTGTGCCCTGGTCAGATTCAATTTGGATTGGTGCTCCCCAGAGTGGGAGGATTTGGTTCGCTACTACTCGTGCCACTGTGTTTGCACTGTTATTGCGGGTGGGAATCGCTTCGACCCATTTGGAAAATTTGTCAATTATCACAAGGCAATAACGATACCCCCCTTTGGCACTAGGTAGTGGGCCTATGAAATCCAATTGGAGTAACTCCCAAGGTCCCTTGGGTGGCTCTGGTCTACACAGTTTTGTACGGCCAGGCTTGCCTTGGTAAATGGTGGCACATACGATGCATGTGTCACACCATCTTTGAATGTCTGATGCCATTTGTGGCCACCAGAAGTTCTTTTGGATCAGCTGTTGTGTTTTGGGAGCTGATACGTGTGCATAATCGTGGTACAACTTTATCACTGGTTTCTGTAGGGCTTCTGGAACAATGTATTTATCGTCTCTTAAAATCATGCCTTCAGTGACCTTGACTAGTTGGTCCTGCTGCAGGTGCGGTGTCAGCTCTCCATCAGAACTCCATAGTTCTTGTTGGTACTGTTTCAAGTCAATAGGAATAGTTTGAATCGCACTCACGGCAGGAACAACCAGTCTGTCAGGCTTCCATTCATCTCCCTTTTGTGCTGCTAATTTGGCTAATTGATCTGCAATGTTGTTGTTTTTCTCGTTTTCATCTGGATTTTTGATGATGTGCGCACGCACTTTAACGACGGAGAGTGAGGAATCGCGTGCTCTAATCTCCTGCCAAATCGAAGTTATGATGTTAAAATGTTTGATCGGCGTTCCGGCAGACGTGAGGAATTTTCTCAACTGCCACTGTGCCATGAAATCATGGACTGTACCAAATGCGTATCGACTATCTGTGTATACACACAGTGGCTCGTGATGTGATCTGATTGCTTCAAGTAATGCAATAAGTTCAGCTTCTTGCGCAGATGTGTTTCCGGATAGTTTGATTAGCAATTGGTTATTGTCTGAATTGGGAGAGTGAGGAGCCCACACCGCACATCCTGTATGGAATTTGCCATCATGCCAGTACCGGGAGCCATCAATGTACACCTGTGTCTGATTTGGAAGTTCTTGGTCATGAACTGGGCTCTGTGCTTCCTGTTTCGTTTGGCATGTGTGTGGGTGGCCCTCAACATCTCCCAATAAATGAGGCAATATTCGATCGTTAACAGTTGTGATGTCACGCGCTTGTATGTCTGCTAGCCATCTTGCTAACCTTTGAGACGACACACCTTTTATTCGGCCCTGCAACAGCATTTGTACTGGCGTGTGCACTGTATGCACAACGATAGGTTGAAAACCTACAATTGGTTCAGTTGCTGTCAACATCCAGTGAACCGCCAGTACGTGCTGAGTGCATGGGTCGAATCCTTGTTCGATTGTGGATTTTTTTCGGCTGTAATATGCGATTGGACGCAATTTTCCCCCATGATCTTGAGCTAAAACGCCACTTAGTGTGTTTTCGTTCGCGTCCACTTGTAAGTGGAAGGATTTTTTGGGGTTGGGCAGACCGAGCGCGGGAGCACAGCACAAGTTTTCTTTTAGACTCGTAAAAGCTTTATCGTGTTCCTCTGTCCATTCGAGGACGTCAGAGGGTTTTGATTTTCCTTTTAAGAGGGAATATAATGGCGTGACGGCGTTTGCAAAGTCTGGTATGAAATCTCTTAAGTAGTTTGCTGTTCCCAGCACTTTCTGTAATGAGTTTAGCGTGTGTGGTCGGGGCAATTCAGCAATGCATTTCCGCCTATCATCTGTTAATGCTCGATAGCTTTGCGTAATCGTGTAACCCAAGTACTGAACCTCGGTTTGAGCAATTTGGGCTTTTTCTTTGTTCAATTTGAAGCCAGCTTTACCGAGTGTTAACAGCACTTCGTCAACGAGCAGCAAATGATAATCAAGTGATCCCTCGGTCGCGATAAGTATATCGTCAAAGTAATGAATCACGTTTTCGGTCCCTGTCAGTGGATTTAGCGTGTCTTCTAATGCTCTGTGAAAAATTGCAGGACTGTTATGGAGGCCTTGTGGCATTCGTTCCCAAGTGTACTGGATTTGATTCACAGTGAAGGCCAATTTCCACTGATCGGTGCGTTTGATTGGGATGGACAAGAAACCGTTCTTTACGTCGAGCACTGTAAACCAAGTCGCTTGTGTTGAAATTTGTGATAATAACGTCGGTGGATTTGCCACTATAGGTGTAGCCTTGGGTAACACTTTGTTCAGACGCTGATAATCAATACAAAGACGCCATTTACCGTTCGATTTTGGTACTGGTAAGCATGGAGAATTTGTGGTCGAACTACATCGCCGGACTATACCTCTGGTTTCAAGTTGGTGTACAATTTCATGAACGGCTGACTCTGTCTCTGGTTTGATGCGGTATTGTTTTTGTGGGGGAGGGGGCTCCCCTTCAATACACACAACAAAGTCAATGAGGCCACAGTCATGTTCATGTGTAGCCCAAATGCTATCGTGTTTGTTTACCATCTGTTGAATAGGATCTGGGGTGGATATGGACATAACGCTCGTAATTTTTTTTGGTAGGCACTTTTTTACAGTTTTTTCTGTTTTCAGCTCAATTTGCTTTTCAAAGCAGTGAATTACAAAGCCATACTTTCGCATTATGTCCATTCCCAGCACAGTCCCTTCACTGTTGTTAGGTAAATACCAGAGGGATTCTTCCAATACTGTCACGCCTAAATCAAGTTGAACTGGCTGTGTTTTTGTCGCAATCATTATCGTATCGCCGATGCCTTGGATCGGAATCGTTTCGTTAAAGGTAATGGAATGTCTGTACAGGAGCACGCTGCGCCAGAATCAATAAGTACGTTGGCTAACTGGCCTCCTAAATTAGCCCTTATTTTTATTCGGTTTCCACTCTTAATTATGCTCCCTATGGCAATGGAGGCCACGTATCCCTATTGGTGATGGTAATTTTCAGTCGTTCCGCTCGCGTTGTGGGCCGCGCCATTTTGGCCGTTTTGTTTTTTAAACTCATTCATGAAGTTTACGAATTGTTTCAACAGCTCAGAGTCGTCGCTAGAGGGCGTTTTTTGGGAATGCTTCGCTTGTTCTTTTAAATCTTTTTCTCTTTTTTGACAATCTCGCATTACATGGTTAGTCTTTCTGCAATAATGGCATATCATTTTATTTGGAGATCTTTGGCTAAATTTATATGTGCTGTTCCCTTCTGTTAACCATTGTGCGGACGCAACGCTGCGGGGTTTTAATCGCAATCTGTTTTCTATTCTTGAACCCCAGTCTACTATTGCTCTGAACGTGTTTTCGGCCGGGTCGACGCCATTTGATAACGCCTTTTGAACGGGGATGCCGGCATTGTTTTTAACAAGCTGCAGTAACGCGTCATGGTTGCGGTCTGCATTTTCAAGGCCTGAGTGTTCTCTGTATGTTACCCATAACCGTTCAGCGTACGTTTCAAATGACTCATTACCTGCTTGTTTGATTTCTAATATTTTGCTCCAATCTGCATGTGACAGTCCCCTTATGTCTAATAATGCCTGTTTTAGACGTTCGTAAATCCCTTCGTCAGTTTCGTCATTTATTCTGTTCTTTATGTTGCCGGATTTCATTTCTGTGTTTAGTTTCGGTCTGAGCTCCTCAGGGATAGTGAGAAGAGCTATTTGCCATACGTCTCTAATCTCTAGTTTGTAAACATTAGCCTGTAGCATCAATGCTTCCCAGTAGGGTTGAAATGGCCCTTTTCTAGGCATAATTCCTACGACTTGTTTGTGTCTAGAGCATTCTTCGCATGTTAACGGGCGGCTGATTGTTGTGATTTCATCATCCGCATTTTTCATGGTTTTTAACACTGCGATTTTAACTGCTTTCTTTGGTGAGTCGTTTGATTTTGTTCGGGTCTTTATCGGGCTTCGCAGGCTCGGCTTTTCTGGCCGCGGGCTCACAAGAGCTCGGTTATGAGTTTCTCTGTGTGGCCTAATGTTACATGCTAATGCAGTATCATCATCTTCGCTTTCAGTTTGAGTCTCTAACTCGGTTTCATCCAGTGCTGCTTGTTTAACTGCGGCAACTGGAAAACCTGTTTTATCGCAACAATCTTCGAGCGCAGATATGTAATTACTATATGTAATTAGTTTCCCTTGAACGTGATCAACTTTTGTGGCCATTTCTTCGCGTTGTCTGGCCCACCCCTGTTGCTCGTATGCAAACATTTCGACTTGTTTTCTTAACTTTTGTAATTCGTCAGATCGCACTCTTTCGATTTCTTTGATATTTGTTATTGTTTTTTCGTTCTCGGTTATGGTCGCGAGGTCGTTGCGGCGAAGCAAATAAACAATTGCAGCGGGAATTTTCTTGTATTTTGATTTAGATTTTAGTTTCGCACCCTCGGCAGAATACCAGGATATTATTTTGTTGTTGTTCCACTTCAAATTGAATCCCTTGTCGCTTAATCGAACAAGGAGTTTTTGTAATTGTAGTCCTAAAATCTCCATTATCTCCCCATCTACTCTGCTGCTGTGCTTTCCCTGAAAAGACATGTTTCTCGTCTAATTCTTATCACCACCGGGTTTTTCGGTTCCGGTCTCAAAAGTGGGTATTCCGACCCGTACTACAAATGTGTCTATATAGTGTAAACAATATTTCCCTCAACTTCTGAAAGGCAAAGAAAATACACTTAACACAGCAGCTGGATATTGATGAGAAGGAGATCAAACCTCATGTCCCAAGGAGAATTCAAGTTGAATGTCGCGGCTGGAATGACGTCCTCGTCTGTGCGAGATCACGTTCTCATCTGTGCGAGATCACGTTCTCGTCTGTGCGAGAATCACGTCGGGGTCACCACTGTAAGGCCCGGCTCGATCGACCCAATGACGGCAGTCGTTCAGCGGGTGAAGGCCTTTGCGTATTACAGTCTTTCCTTTTCACGACACAACAAGATTAAAATGGAACACTTTTTCTTATATATTCTGTCTCGTTATTTCATCTGACTCCATAAATGAAAAGGTTTTAATGATATCTGTGCATCATTAAAATATGAACGAATGATTGATTATTCTTATCAGCTCTTTTTAATACTTTATCCGCCCAGATGTAGGGAAACTATATCGCTTAGAGGCCCTGTTTTCCACAGGTCTCATGGACACAATCTCGTCAGGCCCGGTCATCAATCAGAGGTAAATTATGGTTATGTATCTAAGATTTGCCGTTAATTCACACGTACACAATCAGAGACATCGGATAACCCCCTTGGAGCCCCCTCAGAACTTTAGTTAAATCGTTTACTTCAGTAAAGGTTTTTGGCCACTATCAGATATGTTAGCAGATCAATGTACCACACTCGTAATAGCTTTGGATTGGTCAAATCCTTGTTTAAAGTAACATTAAATCAAAAGTCAGAGGTATAGGCGTACCCGAGTTTAGTCTGACCAGATGGCGTTCGCCGTCCCTAAACGGAATTATAACCCGCCTCTGCACCCAAGTAGACTTGAAATGACGCCGGGTATTAGCCGTTGCTAAAACTGACGCAGGCTTGCGGAAATATACGAATCCGCTAATCTGTCAGGGAGAAAACAATCTTAGAGGCAGTCAGAATAGAATCAAACGATACAATTTATTGACCAGGTAATCGAAGCAATAATTCAAAACTCCAATGTTACAAGAATAGAATCATCAATTACCCATAACATAACAATAATTCTTACTACTTGGCAATGAATAATTACACACAACGATTTGTGTGGGCAGTCAACCTACAGACTCCTAGAACTCTGTGTCCCGTTTCCTTATAAACCCAGATAATTCAATAAGCCCACCAAATGGTGGTATCTTTGTTATTATGATTAGACTTTAGAATTTGCAACCAAATGGCTTCTTGATATCCTGTGGCAGAGAATGCTTATTTAAATACAGGAGGTGTTTTGAATAGAAGATCAGGGGGAGGGCACACTTTTGAGTTGTACACTACACTTCTCATACTTTAGAACTTCTTTTAGCTTTTCATTATGATTGGGAGAATGAGACCATTTTACCAGGCGCACTGAGACATTTCAAATGATATCAAACATGTATGGTTACTTTTTTGTACATATTACATTGCATGGGTTTTCAGTGGGTTCTAGGTGGGGAGGAGAGGGGGAAAGATGACGAGACCATAAGTCCAGGGTGTGAACCACCCAGTGTGTTGCGTCTTGGATGCTGCTGTTACATATGCAAGAGATTTTTGTGGATTCCCAGGAGGGCCTTTTGTCCTCTCGAGGGAGGGGGGGGCAGACATACTGGCACCAGGCTTACAGGTCTGCAAGATTAAGCTCTGCAATTAAGCTATTAAGAGCTGCTGACGAGGGCGTTGCCACAGTAGAATCAGTGGAGGTGCGATCTAACTCAGGGTGGACACAAGCATTGAAATCCGCACCTAATATAATGTGATAATCATTGAAATTAATCAAGGTTCCAGAAATATTATCCATAAATTGGTGGTCACATATGTTCGGTGCATATATAGAGGTTAAGAGGACTTTGGTATGATTAATTCTAATAGCTGCATATATATCACACAATCATCTTTCCCCATAGAATCCACAGACAAACTTAATGATCTCTTATACAGGATTAAAACGCCTTTAGATTTGTTAAGTGCACATGAGGTTTTGTCTCCCTGCCTGAATGACCTTGAGTGTAGCCGGGAAGAGGAGAAACGACTGAATTCCGAGTGTATCCATCTTCTTCCCATCTTCTTCCGCACCTCCGTGAAAGCCTTCCTTTTTTTAGTGGTGTCTGCGCTGTAATCCGGGAAGAAATTAAGGGTTTCGCTGCCGAACTTGACCGGGTATGCGGCCCTCGCCCCTTTGAGAGTGGCTTGTCTATCGGTGTAGTCCAACAGTTTGAATATAACCGTGCGTGGGCGTTTAGACTGCTTGTCTGAGTAGATGCGATGCGCGCATTCGATTTTAATTTCTCTGTTCGCAATGGAAGGTATCCATTTGGGCAGGTTCGCCTTTAAAAAGGCAATGCAGTCATCTCCCTCAACACCTTCTCTGAGGTCGACTAACCGTACATTGGATCTTCTGCTGCGGTCTTCCATATCAGCAATGTTTAATGTGATGTCATAAAATGTAGATTCCAGATGGCTGATCTGATCCCTATCATTACGAACAGCCGCCTGTATGGTGTCGTATCTGGATTGGAGCAGAGATACCGATTTTCCCACTTGCTCGATCTGCCCGGTTACGGCGGTGACTGCTTTATTGGTATTTTCAATTTCACGTTTCAGATCTAGAATCTTAAATTTAATTTTAAGTATTTTAATTTCTGATTTTAATTTCTGTAATTTGACAAACTTAGCAGAGCTTCCTAAAGAAAAGGCCACATTAAAAGTAATTGTACAACCAACAGTGGAGTCGAATGATACTGCTTCTACAATAGAGATTGGAAGTTCAAGCACTGCATCATCCCTGGTGGTCCCACAGCTCGTCTGGGCTCTGGTTGTCGACACCCTTTGCCATGTCCATGTTCTATCCCTAAATTTACGTATGACGTAGATCTACAATGGAGATGTGGAAATGAGGCATATCACAACAATGGAAGTTTGTTGGACATAAGAAAGGATGCAAAATCTGAAATTCTTAAGAAATTAGCAGAAGCAATGTATGCTTTCACCCCATACCCACAGTATGACGATTTTGACAATGTTACACAAAGTTTTATCGAGAAGCATCCGTGTCTTAAGGAACCTGGGTCTGAGAAACGGGTTTAACGGTTCACAAAATTCACGGTACATTACTTACATCGGATTTAAGGCACGGTTCGGTTCAATTTTTGTTACAGTTAGAAGAAAGAAGTGCAAAATATTAAATTGTTTGTTGTTTATTATTAACATTTGTAACATTGGCAGTTTACATATTCAAAACCGTTTACATTTCAAACTATTTTAAACAAAAGGACTGCTTGGTTTAAATAAAGCTGGGTTAAATAAAGTTTGGTTTAAATAAACCACTGCTTGGTTTAAATAAACCACTGCTTGGTTTAAATAAACCTGCTTGGTTTAAAATCACTCTAAAACTTGAGTTTAACAATAAAATACTTTTCAAATAAATTAACAATATAATTTAGGTAAAAATAAAATGTACAATGCTTGAAGTGTTCCTTTAATGATGAGGGAGGGTCTTCAAGTGACCATATCAGAAAATCCCAGGGGTGAAGCAAATAGCACGAGACGCAGCGCTCAGGAACTGTTCAGAAAATCACTGAGCGTAACACAGAATGCTATGGTTTTGAGATGCGCTTTTGAGACATGAGGGATTTACAGAAATTATCATGCCAACTTGCTAGACTTTGCAAAAGATGCGATACGCAAGTAGAACGGTCAAACATGTCGAGCTAACACATGTTTACATAGAACACTGCTACTTGCCACTGTTTTTCTGTGTGAATCATTGCTTTAGGGTCTTTGTTAAACAAACATACAGTCCGTCACTTAAGATGTCCATGTGGAAACATGGAATTGAAGTACAGTCAGGTCCATGAATATTGGGACATCGACACAATTCTAAAATTTTTGGCTCTATACACCACCACAATGGATTTCAAATGAAACGAACAATATGTGCTTTAACTGCAGACTGTCAGCTTTAATTTAAGGGTATTTACATCCAAATCAGGTGAACAGTGTAGGAATTACAACAGTTTGCATATGTGCCTCCCACTTGTTAAGGGATCAAAAGGTAATGGGACAATTGGCTTCGCAGCTGTTCCATGGCCAGGTGTGTGTTATTCCCTCATTATCCCAATTACAATGAGCAGATAAAAGGTCCAGAGTTAATTTCAAGTGTGCTATTTGCATTTGGAATCTGTTGCTGTCAACTGTCAAGATGAGATCCAAAGAGCTGTTACTATCAGTGAAGCAAGCCATCATTAGGCTGAAAAAAAAAACATCAGAGAGATAGCAAAACCATTAGGCGTGGCCAAAACAACTGTTTGGAACATTCTTAAAAAGAAGGAACGCACCGGTGAGCTCAGCAACACCAAAAGACCCGGAAGACCATGGAAAACAACTGTGGTGGATGACCGAAGAATTATTTCCCTGGTGAAGAAAACACCCTTCACAATAGTTGGCCATATCAAGAACACTCTCCGGGAGGTAGGTGTATGTGTGTCAAAGTCAACAATCAAGAGAAGACTTCACCAGAGTGAATACAGAGGGTTCACCACAAGATGTAAAACATTGGTGAGCCTCAAAAACAGGAAGGCCAGATTAGAGTTTGCCAAACGACATCTAAAAAAGCCTTCACAGTTCTGGAACAACATTCTATGGACAGATGAGACCAAGATCAACTTGTACCAGAGTGATGGGAAGAGAAGAGTATGGAGAAGGAAAGGAACTGCTCATGATCCTAAGCATACCACCTCATCAGTGAAGCGTGGTGGTGTCATGGCGTGGGCATGTATGGCCACATGCGTCTGGTGATGTCTATGCATTTCAGACTTCAGACTGTAATTGACTGCAAAGGATTTACAACCAAGTATTAAAAAGTGAAAGTTTGATTTATGATTATTATTCTGTCCCATTACTTTGGGTCCCTTAACAAGTGGGAGGCACATATGCAAACTGTTGTAATTCCTACACCGTTCACCTGATTTGGATGTAAATACCCTCCAATTAAAGCTGACAGTCTGCAGTTAAAGCACATCTTGTTCGTTTCATTTGAAATCCATTGTGGTGGTGTATAGAGCCAAAAATGTTAGAATTGTGTCGATGTCCCAATATTTATGGACCTGACTGTATGTTCTTCATGCAACACAAGCTTACAGCTAACTGTTGTTTGCATGGTACACATGTACACATGGGCGTAAATCCCGGGGGGGACGGAGGGGACATGTCCCCCCCCATCCGAGGGTTGTCCCCCCCAAAAAAATATTTAAAAAAATCACTCTCTATTGTGAAAAATATATGTATGTATACCTAAAATAATTTTGTAAGTAGAAAAAAACAACAACCAAAAAATGCTTTTAGAAACAGTTGAGTTCCCCCTCCCCTTCCTCACAGTGGTTTGGCCCACTGTCTGCTTTCCCAGTTCATCTCACCTACTCCACACACGAGTCAGGTGTGTGGCTGCGGCTCAGTTAATGTTGAACTCCAGTAAGTAGGGTACTTTATTCACTTTAAATAAAGCGATTCTCTTTAATGTAGTTGATGCAGCAGACTCATTCATAAATTTGTTGTGGCAAAAATGCTGATTAACGCTACCGATTTAATTTTCCAAGAATCTGCTATATTAGCGATTAAAATATTACTTATCTAGTTAACGTTAACTTGTTTACAATAGCTTGTTGCATAGTGCACTGCAACTTATGGGGGTTTTCCACTGACTGGTACCAGCTCGGTTTGGTTCAGTTCGGTTCTGCTCCGTTTCGGACCTACAGTTTTCCACTACAACTGGTTGCTATAGCGACCAAACATTCTGAGAAGCAGCACGAGCAGAGCGCTCTAAGCTGAGGTAAACAACCTGGCATCATTACAATCGTCAGCATGGATGAAATAAAAGGGATTATATTTCTTATCCTTGGTTTGTGGCTGCTTGAAATGTGCTGATCTGCTTTGTCATTGAACCTGAGAAAAACTTTCAAAATAACCATAATGACGCAGTCTCCGTGCTACAATAATAATGATAGAAGCAAAGTTTTTCACTGTGGGGACATATCTTTATAAGTACAATTTGACTGTATTATTTGTGTCCCCTTCAAAAATTGCTCATGAGAAATTTTATATTTATTGTCCCCCCCTACTGTTAAATGAAATTTAGGCCCATGCATGTCTGAACTGGAAGGCCCGTTTTGAAATGGTTCGATATGAACGTGTACTGTTAGACCCTATGTGTTAGGTCTTTAGTCACAGTAGTCTTTCTAAAGCTAAAATACTGCATAATTATTGTTTTTACATTTTTCACATTTACAAATTAGTAGCTGCCTCCACTTTAAAGGCATTATATTATTGTTAGTTATATAAATGCAATTATTCAATGCCATTGCTATTCATTTATGTAGCACATAACTGTTTTGTTAAATTGATGAAATGCAAAAAGTAAATGACATGTCTTTATATCTAACAGATTGAAGCAGAGTTCATTCGCCTAACTTCTAAGGACCTCATGAAGTCGTTTCTCTCAGGTTTGGACAAGTATATACCTAGATTCCTTCAGATGTTTAGAGCAAAGTTGAGCAGCTTTTCACAATTGGAAAGTCTTCTCCACAAGATTGACAGTAATGTGAGTATTTTAGTTTTGTGCTTCAAATTAAAACATGTTGTTGGGTTTTTAAGTTTGGATCTGTAGAGTCGGGCATCCACTCTCCTTCCGACTATGTTTGCACAGATGTAAATGCAGTTTACTTCCAAAGGTAACATTTTTAAAAATCCGTTCTTTTGTTTTGTGCATTGCTGCAGATTTTTTTTAAACATCAGTGCATGCGTTAAAAACATTCATCGTAAAAAAAAAAAATGTCACAGCTCTAAGAGAGAGGACTCAGTGCTGAATCACTCATGCTGTTTTTAGTGATCAAATCTGATGGGTTGTGTGAATTTATTTACTCATCTAACCTATATACGCTATATTGAATAAATGTTTTGCAGTAATTTCCCTCATTTTAAAGTTGAAATTTGTGGGAAGGAGTAGCTAATGTGATATGCGCAATACCGCACTGAAATTCAGGACACAATTAAACATAATTCTATTATACAGAGGATTGTGAAATAGACTTCACTTACTTTTCCTAAACTT
Organism: Schizopygopsis malacanthus; assembly: GCA_027474115.1. Classification (NCBI taxonomy): domain Eukaryota; kingdom Metazoa; phylum Chordata; class Actinopteri; order Cypriniformes; family Cyprinidae; genus Schizopygopsis; species Schizopygopsis malacanthus. The sequence continues at coordinate 42,800 of JAPDDM010000090.1, forward strand.
TCTGGGTTTATTTATTTGATTCGATTCAAATCGATTCAGGCTTGGAAATTGCAGTTTTAAAATGCCATGACTTTTCCAGATTTTCATGACCATACAAACCCTGCCGGGTTCAGTTATCCAAATCAGACGAAAATATAGGTGCGGGCGGTTGGATAAGTAAATTAAAGCTGCAGATGCGGGTGACATTTTATCTCATCACTAATGCATGCTGTGACATACCTGACATCTGATTTTTACCTGACATACCTGACATCTGACAAAGCAATTTTTTTTTTTTATTACTCAAATTATTCGTATTAGTCAAATAAATTACTTATATGATGTCTAAGATTCTGTCTGTAATAATTGTATAATTGAAAAACAGTGGTATGTATAATGACTAACATATTTTAATAGTTTGTAGAACTCTTCAATACATTTGGTACATAATTTTTATTTATTTATATATAGTCTCAGGAAAATCTAATTGTTCATGGTATCTTCTTCAGATTTGAAATATAAACTCATGAGACATGTAACTTTCAACCCATTACTTTTCTGGATTGCTCCAGGACTTATTTCATGTATTTTTATATGAAATACAATTATTATTTTTTTCATTCAGAGTGGTACACTTTTTTTTCAAGACACTTCAGTCTCTATAACTTTTTTTAAATCTTTTTGAGCATTATCAACTCTGGATGATGAATAGTAAAGCCCAAAGGGGCTTCTTTGCAAAGACACAAATTGTGTGTGTAGCACACTAAAGTCAGATCCTGTTATAATTTTAAGTTTGGTAGGTCTTTTTCAACTGTGAGTCCCAAAATCCCAAAATGGGGAGTGCTGGCTTACAGGTTAAAGGACTTTTTTCCCGGCAAATGCCGCACACCGGATCCGGCACTGTGCCGGAGAACTTTAAGCCATGAATGGAACCTATGCTTTGAACAGTGAAAGTTTTGCCATTTCCATTGTGTTGTTTTAAGTTTCATGTGAATATTGTAAATACACTTCATTTATTCACATTATTACTGTTGTTCGTCTCCTCTTTTTAGACACTCCAAACCAGACGCAATTTAATGACCCCATTTTAACTCATGGAATTTAACCAATTTGGCCGATTATGAAATGTAAAAGTAGTTTAGGAGATCATGATCCACACCCACAAACTATTTTCGTTTTACTTTTTTTTTACACTCATCACCGACTGCAAAAGACAAACGTTTCCGCTCAAAGCCTTCTTCATTGTCCAAAGCAATTCAATCCCTTCACCCACTTTTCACATCACCAATTAATTTGATGTCATCCTTCATAAACCAATGTTCAATGTAAGGGAATCAGGTCAATTTAGCTCAAAGGGAATTATTTAGGATTTTATAGTGAATTTGGACAATCACTATTTTACGGCTGTTCACTGAAGGAGCCAAGCCGTATAACATCAATTCTGCATGGATATTAAAATCAAAAATATAGTGAAAACACTATGAATTAGCACAGTAACAAGATCGGCAGTTTAAAGACATTAAGTTGTAAGCGCAAAACACAAGATATTTCTCTTTTCAATATAAATGAGACTTTATTGTATAAATCCAAGACGTGTAAAATAATCTAACATCATAACAAACGCACATTCACATTCAAGTTGCAGAAACAGAAAAAAGTGTGGAAAGAATGAGTTTAAGGGAGTGAAAATGTGAAATCCCAAGTTTATAGCAATATGTGCAATTGCATAGACCTGAACAACCATCAATCATTTAATCCTATATTAATATTAAATGCACCAGTTCAGCTAGAATCAAGAGGTAATTGCATTGCTTGATTTGGGGGTTCCCTTGTTGTCCTTGCAGAAAGGGCGTTTCCCAAAGTTGCTGATTGGCTGGAAGTTCAGTAGTCATTGAAGTAAGGATGGCTCGATACCATAATTTTGGCTTCGGTACGACACCAGAATGTAGTACCTCGGTATCGATACTAAATCGGTATCGATACCCAGAGGTGGAAAGTAACGAATTACATTTACTCGCGTTACTGTAATTGAGTAGCTTTTTTTGTGTACTTGTATTTATTTTTATCTGTAATTTTACTTTTACTTAAGTATATTTTGTGTGAAGTATTGTACTTCACTACATTTTAAAACGCATTAATTACTGAGTAAAAAAAAAAATCGCTCCGTGGAAACAACTGCAGTAAATAATGGGCAGAAGAAGAAACTGGCGCTAAAATCACAAGAAAGATACAGACGGACAAGACAGGCGTTATTGGTACAGACCCAGCTGAAAACCAAACCCTGTCATATTCTGCTGAAGTTGAACTCCTGGCCATATATTCATGCTCTATTATGCAGCGTAAGCTGTGTTTGCCTCGGGAGACCGAACTAGCAGCTTATAAATATATCGACATCGCCCTTCGCAAGCATGTAGAGGTGAGGTAAATACTTGCATCGTTGCATTGGTGGTTAAAATGAAGCTTTAACAGTTTAACAAAAGGTTTTGCACAAATGAGCCAAAAAGACAGTGGTGCAGGGTGTGCAATATCGTCTGTGATAATATAATTGTTGTTTTAACGATGTGCGATTTGACATTATCAGTATTTTGCCAAAAACAAAACAAAACACTCTAAACAGTGTGCCGTGAAATCTAGTAACGTTAGTAGATTAATCCGCGTGCATTTGGAGTGCTTTCTTTCACTGCGTGATTCAGTGTTAAAATGCGTTTAGAATGATCACAACATTGAAGATATAGAAGCAGAAAATTTAGATTTATATAATTTAATATAGTGTCATCACACGAAGAATGCCGTTTTTCTCCAAAAATCACCATGATTACACAGGCCTGTAGTTTTTCTTTTTACAACAGTTACAAAAAACAAGAAGATAATTAAGAGACTTACATTTTAGACCCTATGTTGCCTGTTTTTGCTCTATTTTGACAACAAAAATAATTCCAAACACAGCCACCATACACAGTTTTGCGTCTCTGACTCTGAGCAATGACGTGTTTTGTTCCTGAATGAATTAACCGTTTAAATGATTCTGTTCAATCGCAATGACTCGCTTATGAGTGACTTGCTGACACCTACTGGTGGTTCTAATTTAACATTTAAAGTATCTTTTGATTTATTTATTTATTTCTAATGACTATTTAACATTTGTGACCCTGGCCTCGAGCACAAAACCTGTCTTAAGTCTCTGGGTATATTTGTAGCAATAGCCAACTATACATTGTATGGGTTAAAATTATAAAAAAAATTATTTTATGCCAAAAATCATTAGCATATTAAGTAAAGATCGTGTTCCATTTAATATATTTTGTAAATGTCCTACTGTAAATATCTGTGCTGCCCTCGGTATATGTACTGTATATAACTAGACAGCCAGGTAAACTCTTCCCAAAACATCAAGACTCTGAAGACATAGACTTCTCGTCAACAGGTTTATTGACATTGTGAGGAAAGGTGAAACTGAAACATACAAAATGCATAATTAACATATATAATCAAATGAAATGAATTAAATCCCTTAATATGAACTTTTAATGGTCTAGGAACAGTATAACCATATACCAGAACGAAATGTCCATTAACTATTGTGAAGTAGTCAGAGAATAATAGGCTTCTAACAATCAGCTCCATAAAATGTAACACTGTCCCTAAACAATGATCTGCAATCGTAGATATAGTTAAAAACAGTCAATACATACCCACGATGCTGCAACAGATGCAAGATGTAAGCAAATATCTCAGTATAGCTTCAAATACACTAACATACTACTCTCTGTGTCATGCTTGTTCACTTCCTTATTAATGGTCACATGGCATGACTCTTTACAGAAACTTGAGATTCTTAAAGGGACCACAACCAAATAAAGAAAAGCATAGAGATTAGCTTCAAAAATGAAAACAAGACTTGAAATATATTAAATGGTAACAGAACAATATCAGATGATGTATAAATCGCAATTTAGGAAAATGGACCCTTGTGGTTTTGTGGTTCAGGGTCACATTTTATGTCTTATTTATCAAAACATTATTTCTGCAGTTGTAACTGCAGGCTAAATGCATTCATGTCAGTGTGTAAATACATAAATGCCACTTCAGATGAAGCTTCTGCGTTTCCTCTGCATTGCAAAGATTAATTTTGTTGATACTGATTTAATTTGCCTGGTAACAGCCCAAATGTCTTATTATTCTAATTAACTGATTCCTTTAATTAAAAACACCTAGTTTGAGATTTATAGGCCCATATCCCAGGTGTGTCAAACTCAGTTCCTGCAGGGCCACAGCCCTAAAGAGTTTAGTTCCAACCCTGCTCCAACACACATACCATGTAGTTTTCAAATAAGCCTAAATTATTAGTTTAGCTGGATCAGATGTGTTTAATTAGGGTAATATCTACACTGTGTAGGGCTGTGGCCCTCCAGGTACTGAGTTTGACATCTTTGGTCTATCCCATTTTTTCCTCCATCCCATTGTTAAAATAATAGTAATTTTTACTCTGAGTACATTTTAAATGAGCTACTTTTTACTTTTACTTGAGTAGATTTTTAGACTGGTACTTTTACTTGTACTTAAGTAAAATTTCAGTAATGTAATGGTACTTTTACTTTAGTACAATATTTTTGTACTCTTTCCACCTCTGTCGATACCATAATCTTGGTTAATGTTAGGTATGTGTTTAATGCATAATGTTAACATACTAAACATATATTAGTAGCTTACATTTATAATTTATAAATATTGACCTACATTTATAAGTGCTATAATAATGTCAATGCTGTTAAAGAATTATAACAAATGTTTCTTTAAAGTGTTATTCTAACAGTCAAAGTAGGGGTGGGCGATATGGCAAAAATATCATATCTATTTTTTTAGAAATATCACAATTTCATGTTGATTTTACTATTATGTCTGAGCAGTGCAGCCAAAATAATTTCCCTATTACAAAGACAAATCCTTTCAAGATTACAAAATATAAAAAGATATGGTGGATATTTAGACCACAGTGGGGGAAGATAAAAATCTGTCATTATTTTATCTTTGTTATTAAAAAATAAGAACAAGGATACACATAATACACAAATAAAACAAACAGTGCTTTATTTTCAGGTAAAATAGGCATATTTAGCAGGAATATTTAAGAAATTGAATGAACAAATATAAAGATAAAACACTATATATAGGTATGATGACATAGCAACCACTCGCGGCGAACATTCTGTCTCAACAATGTGTTTCAAACTGCGTGGTACTGTTAATGTGTGTGTCATTTAATATCTACTCCTGGCCGCCTGGTGGGAGTATGTTTTCCTGAATACGACGGTAACTACATCGAGTGCAAACCCCTGCAGCGTTGGACACTTCGGGATTTCAGCCCTAAGGTGTTTTCAGGTCACCGCGACTTTCGGAAGATTTGCGTGGCTTTCAACCGGTCGGCGGGCTTCATCTAAGATTTGGACACTACTGAAAGGTATGTGGACATAAATACATAGCATTTATCTTGGTACTGACGAAATTCCATCGAAATCCATAGTGGAGAAAGTATTTTACTAAATCGCGGAAATTGGGTAGTCACATTTGCAGGCGTCGTTCTAAAAAAAAAACATTGTCTGTATTTAACTAATTCTCACTGTGTTTTTCTTGAAATTATTACTGATGCTATGTAGTTTAATATGTATATCATGGTTTATCTGACATACTTGTCAAAATGGTAACATAGTTTACATCACTTCGAGTTAGATTACTGAGGACTAGCCTGTAACTCTGTCTAAATGAATAGGCTAAGAACACTTGATATGACAGGAGGCCTGGGCAATTGCAACGTGGATATGAAAAAGTGAACAAGCATAGTATTATTTAGATCTTTTATGCACTTTTTCATGTAACCTCTAGCTGAATACAGCAAATCTGTGCACATAATTTAAAAGTGGCATTGGATCTATGAATGTGATCAAAAAGTTATGCTTGTTTGTTGTCTGTTAATTTTGTTTACTCTTTTATCCAAAGTATCCTGCAACACATAAGCCATGTTGCTTATTTTAGGGAAATCCAATGTTAATGTACAGTTGAGGGGCTTGTTGGCCTAATATTTGATGTTATGTCTTTACAGCTAATTATGAAAAGGAGAAAGGGGCCCAACACACAGCCAGGTCTAGCCAGAGAGCACCTCTTGGACAAGTACTGTGATGTACCGTCTCCTCATTTTATACAAATTGGACATATTCTCTATCTTTACAGCACAGCTGGAGAATCCAGCAGAACTGCAACTGTAAGAGATATTATTAGATACAAAAAAAGTTAATATAATTTAAATGGATGTCTATAAATATGAATGTATATTAGTATTTTTAGCGTAACTGGTTTAAGGTTATGTGGTCAATCATTGTCCAAATTGCACAACATAACTTAAATGGCACCAAAAAAAAACTGAATGTTTGTTAGTTGTACTTTTGTTAATCACAATGAATATTTGTTGTGTACTTGTATGAATTAACAATTAATATTGAGGTGTATTGTTGTTTTCTCTTGTATTCTGAAAATAAATGTTTCTGATTATGAATGATCGCTTATTCATTAAAATAGTTGTCAGTGAGGTACCATGGGTCTGATGCCCATTTTCAGCTAAAACAGTACATTTTCATGATTTAATTTGAAAGAACTAACACAATTCTACCTTCTGTTCAAATTTCATACAAATATCTGATAAAACGAGGAAGTTACAAGCAAAAATGTGTGAATAAAAAGCATTTTCAGTCACACGACTTCCATTGTAATTAATGTATACTATTTTAATATATTCCCTGTTATTATAACCAGCATAACTTCCGCAATCCTCAACTGATTTTCACAATCCAGGTGTCGTCGTAAAGGGAATTTTCTGCTCTGTCTAGTCATGTGATCCATTTTGAGCTTAGGGGTGTTTGAAAATTTTGTCATCATACCTACTATATAGATTGATTCCTATTAAAGCAGCTGTATATTTTTCAGTCAAAAGTAGCTAGTTATTTATTCTTTGTGTTTTGTGTTAGCATTAAATAATTATAATTCTGTCGATTCTGTCATAGTGTTTTATATTATACCATAATTTACTCACTCGAGTTTAGTTTTAAACCCGAGTGAGTTTCTTTCTTCTGCTGAACATAAATTATATTTTAAAGAACGTGGAAAACCACACAGTTGCTGGTCCTCAGTGACTTACACAGTATTATTTTCCTTCTATCAAGGTCAATGTGGACCAGTAACTGTTTGGTTTTCCACCTTCTTCAAAATACCTTATTGTGTGTTCAGCACAAGAAAGAAATGAATACAGGTTTGGGACAACATGTGAGTGAGTAAATATAATGACAGAAATACAATTGTAGGGTGAACTATCCCTTTAATTACAGTCGGCGGCATGTTTAGTTCTGTCCCTTTAAGACCTGCGCGTATCTAATTCACATGCACGCATGTACTTTTACATTTACTTCCTGTCTTCATCCGTAACCAAACAAGATGAGTGCTGCTGTACGGAAAAAGAAGTATAATGTGCGTGACTCATTTAAGCTTCAGAGAACTGAGGTTGAATCTACGAATCACTGCTGTGTGCCACATTGCTCGGCTTCAGGTCTGTATAACAGCCATTTGAGCTTCCACCGCTTTCCCAAGAACACCAGCCTTCGTGCACGGTGGCTGCACAAAATAAGGAGGGCGGGATTTTCGGTGACCCCCCCACACCAAGGTATGCAGCCGACATTTTCAAGATAATGAAATCAACACTACTGCTAAGGGTAGACGGGTTTTAGCAGCAGGCTCTGTTCCATCGTTATTCGAGTGGAATAACTACACTACGAAGTCACGGGCCGGTGTTTGGGAACGCCGATCTCGACCGCCAAGTCCGGAACCTGACTCGGCGGGACCTGTGGAGTACATTGAGCATCCCGTCATGGTCCCGATGGTCGTGGATCACGACTACGGGGCCAGCTGTACCGTATGTGTGGACCGGGAGCAGTATGAAGATGCGTTGAGAGAAATCGAGACACTGAGAGAGCAGCTCCAAACATTTCATCTTCATCACGCTTTTGGACTTAAACGGTTTGCTTCATCCCCCGAAGACATCAGCTTTGACACCAGGTAAGATAGTTGTAATATCAACATCTACTCATAACTGTTTACTGATTGATTAACTGTCCAAGTAATTATTTTCTCTTTGTCAATCATATTCTTGAGCACGTATGACAAGACAAGTGATTTACTGTTTCACTGTAATACTGTATTTTAGATTCTCCTCATATGAGCATCTGATGGCGTTTTGGAACCTGATCGAGGCAGCTACAGCCAAAATAGTTAGTCACCAGGTCAAAGAAAACTGACCCCACTAGCACAACAACTGAAAGCCCTTTAACCAGACCAACTGTAAGGACACACTCACACACAACTCCACTCACTCACACCACTCCACTCACACACACCTAAGCATGAAAAGCATGGTTTTGAATTAACACTCATTAAGCATGTCTCCCCCCAGAAACTGCTACCGATAGATGAGCTCTTCTCTTCCTCACATACCTGTCCACTGGCTGTACCCAGAGAGAGTTGAGTCACAGATTTATCATCCACCGAACAACAGTCAGCCGAATCATCATTACCTGGGCCAACTTCCTCTACAGCTTACTGGGCTTGGTCTGTATATGGATGTCTCCTGCAGCTGTAAAGCCAGTCTTCCACACGACTTTGAGGGCATTTACAGTGACACACAAGTAATCCTTGACTGTACAGAGATGCGGTGTCAAACACCTTCATCCTTGCTCCTTCAGAGCGAAGTTTTCTCAGCCTATAAGTCCCACTGCACCTTTAAGGCTATGGTGGGCATGGCCCTCATGGAGCCCTTACGTTTGTGTCAACGCTCTTTGAGGGTTCCATGAGTGACAGGGAGGTGTTTCGTCAGTCCGGGATTACATTACTCTTAACGCCTGACATGGCCATCATGGTGGACAAAGGATTCTTGGTGGATGACCTTGTACCTGGGACTGTTCATCGTCCTTGCTTCCTCTCCAAGCGGACCCAAATGTCAGAGGAGGATGTTCTGAAGACACAGTCCATTGCCCGTTTGAGGGTGCATGTCGAAAGGATAATCAGAAGAGTGAAAGAGAATAAACTCTTTGATACCACTATCCATCTCTCCATTGCAGGCAGCATAAACCAACTCCTCACAGTTGCTTGTCTCCTTTCAAATTACCAAAATGGACCTCTGGTCAAGAAATGGAGATCGGAAGTGTGATATTGTAAGCCATATCTTCTAAATAAATCAATATGAACTATTTTTCAGTGTCCAACAGACATAATTCATAAGAATAACATTTAGTAAATTTCCATTGATGTCATTTGTCTTTTGACTCTTTTTTTGTAAAAACTTGAAGGTGCAAAATAATAATAATAATAAAAAACACCTAAAAATAACAGGCATGGTCATGTAATCATTTAGTTACAGTAATAATTGACTGGTCTTTTTTGAGGGGGGTACAAACTTTTATTGTGCTCAATCATAACTTAACTTTCACTTGTAATGGTAACACAGAGCAAAAAAACATTTAAGTGCATTTTATTTCAATCCTGCATAGAGCTGCAACAATTACTCAACTGATTGGTTATCTATTATTGTCTATTAAATTAATCAACTTTTTATTAGACATTTCTGCAGATAGACATTGAAATAAAACCTGTCTACTTTCTCTCTGATCACATCCAACACACCATTGTCTCTGTAAATTATTTGAATGAGTATGTCTTCCTCAGTTGAAACTACAAAATCACACCAATTCATTCCTGTCATTAGCATCTGCCCCTGTACTTGCCAGTAGTAAGCATGTGTTTGTTGTAGCTCCAATTTGCCTGACTTCACTTTGAGATATGGGCAGTCAACATAGCTTTTAACATTCGGGCATTTCATCTCAATCAGCCCAAACTGACATGGCTCATCTAGATTAACCCATCTGGAGATGCCCCCAGCCAAGGAGCATCCGGATGAATGACAAATCCACAGGGGTAGTGGTTCACCCTTTTCATCTGGCAGTATTCACAGATAGCATCTGCCTCTAATTCGAGCCCCCTCTTCATAGCCGCCGTCTGACGGGTTCCTTGCAGTATCCGGTTAGCCAGACTTCAGAGTTCTCTCGAACCTGGCAGATCTCCCTGAAACGTGAGGCAGTCAGTCTATGCCTTCTTAGCTGATGCCATTCAGTACATGAACTTTGTTCTCTGGTAGCACATTCAAAATTGTGCGCCATGTCCCAGGTGACTTCCAGACTCCTATGGTGTAGCTGTTGTGGTTCAGTACAGACAAACATGCAACTGGATGGCTGTAGGCGGTAACCCTGAAGAGGCACAGATGGACGTGGTGGGGCAGCATTGAAGGACCGGTTTCTTTTTGCTGTTACAGGTTGTTGGTAGGATAAGGGACTACCGGCTTGAACCTTGCCAAGGGCGGAGTCGACCAGGGGAATTTCACAGCTGATGCCCATACTGCAGATCATCGGTGCCTCAGCTGTAGGGAAATCTTTATATACCTCAGTCACCTGGCAAGTAATAATATACTGATAAGCAATATACTAAATATAATATATAATATAAAACAACCACAATTATCATACCAGTAACTTTCCCTGTAATTCCTATACACAATATGTTGCACATTATGCATAGCACATAAGTTCATAATGGAGGACCCTTCTGTGAACATTCTCCTATTGTTATATCCCTACTCACCTGAAGGACAGATAGATCAGGCATATCTCCACTCAGGCCTTTGTAGAGTGTGCTCCTGTGTAGAACATAAAACGTTCATGAGTGGAAAGTGGCATATCCACACAGGTATTTTAATTCAAACATGCAACATATTGAAATAAATCTATAATATTCAGCTTTTACCTCACTCCCTCTGTTGTTGCTCTATACTTTGGTTTAGCAGACAGCACAACCATCTTTTCCACAGGGCCTGGTTTTATACCCTATCAAGTTATTCAGGATACAGTTAGAAGTTAAATGTAGTTAGAAAATATAGCCAACAGGTCTATAATAATTTGTTACATTTATATAGCACTTTCTAGACACTCAAAGCGCTTTACATGGATAGGGGGAATCTCAACTCAATGCAAACTTACCAAAGTTCTGGGCTTGTGCCACTGCTGTTCCCCTTCAGTACAGCTTAGCACAGGAGGGACCGCCGGCACATTCAGCTGTGAGTAATGTACTGACTGGAACAGCAAAGCAACACAGTGGTTGCATAAAGCTGCTCCAGCAACACATGTGCAGCTGTGTTGAATCAGCTCAACCGGACTTGAATCTTTCAGTACCAACTGCATCAGTAAAATATTATAGTAAATACTTATGTATCTTAGGTTGGTAACGGTTTAATCATTTGTTTAGGACGTAATCTTGTATTTACTTTTTTTAGATCTTATATTCTATATAAACAGACCAAATGTCATCTATTTCTATATGTTTGATTAGATTATGTTTTGTAATGTGCTAACTGCGTTAGATCAAAATCCCTAATCGTTTATTTGAAACACATAGTAGCCTAATACCTTTAACACAAGATTACATCTTAAATGAATGAGTTGAGGAAAACTTGAACAAGAACATATTTTACCCGGAGGGGACTGGCTAGGTAAATTTACCTGCCTACTAATACTGACTTCATTAGATTTGAAAGTTACATTAAACCTGAATGACCTTAGCTCAATCCCCTGGAACATCAGCAACACCGGGTTCTAAAAATTAACAAGTTATAACATGAACAAGAACGCATGCAGTAACCCGAATGGGGACCAGCAAGGTAAACTCACCTGTCAGTTTTACGTACTAATTTAAGAGTTATATTAAACATGAATTACCTTAACTAAATCCCCAGGAACATTAGAAATGTCGGGTTATTAAAGTAACAAGCTTATAACTGTTGGTTTATAAGTCCTAGCTTTGCCATACACTCAAACTGTGAGGTTTCTCAGCTTTCCTCATGGATCTGTAGCACAATGACCTGACAATGACTTCACCTGTGCCCTGATCTTTAGTAGAAACTGAGAGGGGAAAAAGTTAATACAACTGATGATTCTATACTAACGTTACACTACAAATAAACACGTCGCTAACTTGCTTAGCCACTAGCTGTCGACACACCACATTAGATTAAACTACTTACCCTCGTAGTTGTGGATATAACTTGATATGTACAGCTTGAATCCTTTGTCCCGCTTGCTTGTTGGAGCAGAGGACCCGGGCATCAACGATGCGGTGTACATCGCTAATGCTTATTTTTGGCAGATCTTGAAGACATCTTGTAAACACTGACATTTTGCGCGGTGCGAGAGCAAACCGGAAACTGACATCCCGACTTCTGGCGACAGCGGAAGTTCGTCGCTACCCTTGTGCACAGAGCCTATTGGCTCAAAAGATAACTTGGTTCAGTTATCAGGCGCTGTTAGGCAGGCTTTTCCGTGCGCGCGCTTCAGGTGTAACGTTACGGGCTCAGAAAAAGCGCACGTCTGACCACCAATGAACATTTAACCGAGAAGCCTTTAAAACACGCAAAAAAAGTTGTGGATAAAACTTACAATTATGAATTTATGATGCACTTACCAACCTGTGGATCTCTAACGTTAGTTTTCGGAAAAGATCAGGATGAGCAAGCGACAAGTGCTTATCCATATTGGATGTCTTGCCTCCTGCGGTTAGTTCTTTCATCTTTATCATCTGTTTTGTATGCAAAGTAATGCCATATTTCACTTCTACTGTTCTCTTCATTTGTTTGTTTTGTGCGCGTTAATAGTTTAATCTGTTTGATCCATCGTGTTGTTCACTTGTTCTAGTGTCACATTTACCGGATGCGCAGCAATTTGAGAAGCACTGCCGCCTACAGGTGAACCTCGGAAGAGCAGCGTATGAAATACCGAAATATGCCAAATTATGATATCGTACCGTTTGAAATATAATAAATACCGGTAATTTTACAGTAGGCCTACCGGTATACCGCGCATCCCTACATTGAAGTGACGTCTTGGGAAGCCAATGGTTGGGCATTGGCTGAAAAGTTGTGGGCTGGTTGAATTTGAGGCAATCACAGGGGTTAAAGCAAAAAAAAAAAAGTTTACTGAAAATGTATACTCGGCCACACCCCATTCCACAGCCATACCCGTCACACACCCAGTTTAAGAGCTGTGTTTTTCTTCTTGTAAATAGGGGTGCTTGTCCTCCTAATAAAAAAAAAATTAGGAGCACCTTCTGATTAATAATCAAATTCTTATTAAAAAATTAGCCTTCCTAATACGAGGTGACATTTGACTCCTTAAAGTGGTGTCTGTTGAATGTAAGCTGCTATTAGGACTTTAAGCATTCAATGTGAATTAATCTGAGAATATTCTTAATTAAATGAATCTATTCAGTGATTGGTCCATGCATATGTCGTCATCCAAAATCAAGTTTGTGGCACAGCTAAGTGTCGTGAATCATCTCTAAGACAGACACCTAAGATTTAGTCCTAGACGTTGCTTAAATTACTGAGAAGATTGATAACTAACTTATAAGCGCAGCTTTGAGACAATATTTTTTTTTCACTTAAGTCAATTCTTAGCAGTGTTCTTGAGGGTAATTCTTAGAGGCTTGATAAATACGGGCCCTGGACCTGTTGGTGTCCTGCAGTGTTAAATGTGTTTTGACTGGAAATGACACAGGTGATGACCAACAGCCAATAAGAGAACAAGATACAGGACAAAGGAAATGTTGGGGGCAGAGTCACAGATCTGTGTCAAAACATCAGCACATATGGCATCTGCAAGAAACCATTCTTTCCTTCATATTCTTCTTTGTCTTTTTTCTCACTGCAAATCAGCTTACAGACAATTTGGGACTAAAAGCTTTTTGCGGGCTATCAATTTTGACAGGGATAAATCTGTTCTCTTGGATCTTACATTATGTCCCATTTCAATTCTCATGTGTGTTTGGTTGCGAAACAGTTTGTAGACAATGAAAAATACGAGTTGTAAATAATTATTCCTATTGAGAAGATGTGTAATGTTTGACCCACTGTCACTGATCTGTTGTGTCATGTGCTCACAACGGCAACTAGATGCTACCCCAGACAGTCGAGAAGTGTGAGAAGAGCAGTGATCTGTATCGTGCAGTGTGAACTCGGCATAAAGCTGATCACTTCACAAAACCAGGTATTTCCCCAATTATTTTCACTTTGATAATGAGGGTGATAATGTGTATAAACAGATAAAGAAAATTGACTATTTTTTCAGGTAGGTAAAGATTTTGACAAGGAATTATGTATTTCTACATATGTCCTCTTTTACCTGGTTATGTCTTGGCTAGGACTTCTATATTGTCTAAAATATCCAGGTTTAGAGTCTTACTCAAAGTCCAAGATTGATTACCCCAACTCTAACGGTGCCACACAGCACGTTATCAATATAGGATCCTGCTGAATATAGACCAGAGTCTCCTTGGGGCCGTACTTCGTACGTCGCTAACTCAAAGTTAGCTGTATTTTACTGTTGATGGTTTGGCATGGTCTTGGATTGTTTGGTTCTTCATAGCTCATCCCAGAGTTGCTGTCATAGCAACAGGTCCATAAGCTTAAAACTGCTCAGGAGCAGGCTTATTTAATGTAAACAGGATTAGATCGCATCTGTCCGAACCACGGTTACTTTATTACAAGAGTACCCTGGTGCTTACAATAGTACCCTATATTAATATAATTATTAATATAAATAAATACTGTAGTAATTAATTTATTGCTCACTGTAAGCTCATGTTAATTAATGCTTTAACTAATGTTATTAAATGAGGCGTTGCTGTAAAGTGTTACCCTCTGCTACATATTATCTTCTTACATTGCATATTTTTCTATACAGTTATACTGTATTTGTGTTAATGTGTTTACTGTAGTGAATCTGAAACAAGACAAATTCCCTATATCATGGCAAATAAAATTCACTAGATATTTCCATAATACAGTAATAGGTACAGAAATATTTGCCATAGGGAGAAAACATGCAGTAAATATATGAATGTTAAATTACCAAACAGTGTAAGATGTGCCAGATGCACGCTTGTGGCTTTCCAGTAGAGGTCTCAGTTCTTCTTCTGAAGAAACCATTCCTGTGATGTATTCTTTTGATGATGTACATATTTTGAAATTTGATGGGAGCCAGTCTGACAAAAACAAAGTATATTAATTTGAAGAGGTAGAGGTAAGTTAGAGGTTGAAGATACGTTCGACTACACAATCTTTTTATTCACTCAGTATAATTGTGGAAAGATATATATATATATATATATATATATATATATATATATATATATATATATATATAAACACCAATTAATTAATTAAGATTGGGTCAATACTACAATTAATCGTGGTTTATTATAGTAAAAGGGTGGTAACCATGTTTTGTTTTTTTGTTTTTACCACTGTATACGTTAACCAGTTTTACTTCAAATAACACGTTTAAGGTTAGTTTACCACAGCCATTATTATTTTGTGGTTACCATAGAAGTACAAAAACCCTGGGTTTAACGATATTAAATCCCGCCGTGAGAGAGGCTATGAAGCCTATACCCCACAACACAGCAGATAGAATACGCACATGCATACTTCCCATAATAGTGACGCTGTAGGCGAGCTCACAGCTGATAGGTGGCTGTAAGCCAATAAGCGTCTAACCCAAAGGTATACAAATTTGCATATTTGGACAGAATTAACGTCGGCTGCGCTGAAAAACAGGGCAAACTTGCACAACGAACATTTAAGGAACTGCACAGAAAACTGCGTAGCATCAACCACAACCTAGCATGACAATGGTATCACTAGAAAATCAACACGAATACAGGAATCTGCACTGAGTACAGGGCAGAACAACCGTATTAGTAAGAGGGTCATGCAGAGTAATAACTTACTGTGCGAGACAGCGGCACACACATAACAATGTAGCAAACATGCATCAGCCACTCACCGACAGCACCTGGGAGGCAAAGGACTGAACGTCCAGCTTGTAAAACCTGGCGAAAGTATTCTGTGAAGACCAGCCGGCTGCAACGCATATATCTCGAATAGACATACCTCTCGACCAAGCCCACGAGGAAGCAATAGCCCTTGTTGAATGTCCCTTAATGTGTAAAGGACACTCCAACCCTTGGCTCGTATAAGCAGCCGTAATAGCGTCTACGATCCAGTGGGAAAGCCTCTGTTTTGAAACGGCCCGGCCTCTCGCACAACCACCGTAGCATACGAATAGTTGGTCAGATTGTCGAAAGCTGGCCGAACGGTCGATGTAAATCCTCAAAGCCCTGACAGGGCACACCGAAGTCTGAGCGTCTGCTTCACGCGAGGCTGTTGACTCGGAAGACAGGGCAGACAGAGAAACAGTCTGCGTCTTGAACGGGGTAGAAAGTGATTTAGGCACGTATCCCATTCTCGCCGGAGAGTGACGCTGCAGTCACCGGGTCCGAAGCGAATACAGTCACTGTCCACAGAAAAAGCGTGCAAATCCCCTATGCGCTTAGCTGAAGCGAGTGCGAGAAGGAGTGTAGTTTTAAGAGACAGCTCCTTCAAACCCACGGATGTTAAAGGCTCAAAAGGTGGCTGAGAAAGAGCTCTTAATACCACCTCTAGGTCCCAAGGCGGAACTGAAGGTGGCCTCGGAGGGTGTAGCCTTCTCGCTCCCTTAAGAAAACTCACCACCATGGGGTCTCTGCCGATCGACTGGCCGCCTTGCGGGGAACGGAACGCGGCAATGGCTGCTACATAGACATTCAGTGTCGAGGGTAACGATCCACTATCCAGCCTGTATTGCAGGAAACTCAGAACATCCAACACGGTGCAAGTAACCGGGTCGATATGAGCCTGATGGCACCATTTCACAAACACTCCCCATTTTAAGGCATACAAACGTCTTGTAGAGGGTGCTCGCGCTTCCGTGAGTGTGTCGATCACACGAGACTGCAATGCATCTATCTCCCCTGACAACCCTGAAGCATCCACACATGAAGGTTCCATAGTTCCGGGTTCGGGTGCCACACCGAGCCGTCCGCCTGAGATAGCATGTCCCTCCTGACCGGAATCGGCCAGGGAGGGGTTATCAACAGCTCTGTCAGGTCCGGAAACCAAGGCTGGTTCGGCCAGTTCGGGGCTATGAGTATCACAGACGCTCGCTCCTCCGTGATCTTGCATAACACCAGAGGCAATATTTTGATCGGAGGAAACGCATAAAGCCTGGCTGCCGGCCAGTGCGCTGTGAGCGCGTCCCCTTCCAACGGGGAGTGGGACAGGGAGAAGAACAACGGGCAATGTGCATTCTCGCTCGTAGCGATCCCGAAGTCCATGCTGTCAAGGGGACTCGAGTTTTCAGCCACAGCTGCAGTGGTCGCATGTGTAACAAGCCCAGATGACATACTGCCGAAGCTGACGCCATGAGTCCCAGCAGTCTCTGAAATTTTTTCAGATGAACAGTGCTGCCTTCTCTGAAAAGGCGCAGGTAAGACAAAATGGCCGCCACGTGCTCTCGCGAGAGACGGGCTCTCATTTCCAGGGAGTCCATGCAAACTCCCAGATACATAATGGACTGACTCGGGGCGAGAATGCTCTTTCGCATGTTTACACATAGCCCTAGGGACTCCAAGTGAATAAGTAGCGAGTCTATATGGCTGAGTAGCGTGTCCTGGGACTGAGCTAAAATCAACCAATCGTCCAGATAGTTGAGGATTCGCATCCCGCTCGCCCTGAGGGGGGAAAGTGCTGCATCCACGCACTTTGAAAATGTGCGCGGGGCCAAAGCCAGCCCGAACGGGAGAACAGAGTATTGGTACACTGTGTTCTCGAAAGCAAACCTCAGAAACCGTCTGTGATGCGGTGCTATCTGAATGTGAAAGTACGCGTCCTTCAAACCAGTCCCCGGGGCGAATTTGCGCCAGGATCTGTTTCAGCGTTATCATCCTGAACGGACGTTTGCAAAGCACTCTGTTGATGGGTCTCAGATCCAGAATTGGGCGGAGCCCCCCATCCCTCTTGGGTACCACGAAGTAGCGGCTGTAAAAACCGCTCTCCAGCTCGTTCGGTGGGACTCGCTCTACTGCTCCTTTCTCGAGCAGACAGCCAATCTCTTGCCTCAGAGCCTGGGCATTTCGAGGCGATGTTAGAGACTGCACCACGCCATTGAAACGGGGTGGTCTGCGCCTGAATTGAAGAGTATATCCACGCTCTATCATGCTGAGTAAGGCAAGGCAAGGCAAGTTTATTTGTATAGCACATTTCATACACATTGGTAATTCAAAGTGCTTTACATAAAAGAATGTGAAATAATCGTTCACAGCAATAAAAACAAGTTAAAAATAATAAAACAAGGAGTTTTAAAATGATATAGAAATTTATTTAAAATGAGATTTAAAACAGTTAAATAGAAAATGATTATACATAAAATACAATGCAGTCAGTTCGGATGTAGCACAGCGCTCATTCAACAAATGCACAGCTAAATAGATGAGTTTTGAGTCTGGATTTAAATGTGGCTAATGTTTTAGCATATCTGATCTCTTCTGGAAGCTGCTATCATTATATCACATCATGAGTAATATCAAATTATGTGGGTCAATAGTACAGTTAAAAAAAAAACGAATCAAATGTATCACAGATGGCATTCTGAGGTGTGTAAGTCTGATAAAGCAAGGCATGTTTATTTATACAAAGAAAACGCTTAATGTGTAATGATACGTTCATTTTCTGGGCTCATCTGCTTCCTTCATCATGTACATATTAAATGTAAACTTTGAAAATCAGTCTACATTAAGCCACTTTAAGCGTTTTAGATCGTCGCACTGTTTTTAGTGATTGAAAATACTGTGCTGTGTCTCGATCCCCGTTTATTCACCTATAATTGTCTTTTTTGTTTTGAGAGGTAACATACCCGTGGCTTGAACCCCAGGACAGTGTGCTGCAGGTAAATGCGCGCGTCAGTCACGTGACCGAACTACAACACGCGACACAGTCAGTTTAGCAGATGTTTCAACACTCATGCTTGGGAGCGCTCTCTTCTGGGGATTTGTGTTTAGAAATCTCTTAAATGAGTTCTTAAGGAGGAGGAG
Source organism: Schizopygopsis malacanthus (assembly GCA_027474115.1). NCBI lineage: Eukaryota > Metazoa > Chordata > Actinopteri > Cypriniformes > Cyprinidae > Schizopygopsis > Schizopygopsis malacanthus. The sequence goes on from JAPDDM010000090.1 coordinate 61,883, forward strand.
GATATTTTCGTAAATCCGGTCAAAATAAAGCTACTTCCTTAGTTACTGTCACTATGGTTGCCGAAAACAAGCCTGGCAGGATCGCAACTGTGCAGTGCTGCGTTGGAAACGCTGAGTGTTTAACACACACACACACACACACACACAGCTTTTTGTCGTGTTGTTTTGATCGTGCTGGAGACTGACCGCTCACTGCAGCGCTACACAGGTGAGAAAACACCGATCTCGAGCCAAAAATATCCTTCCCGTTCTTTCTCTCTATCGGCTATAAAGCATTCACTGTGAAAGTTGTGTCAGTATCAGTGAAAATAATGCATGCGAGTTGTTACCAGTGTTAGTTATTATTGTTAGAGGGCTAATATTGGGAAAGACTAACGATTTGTCCTGTTTTGCAGAGGAAGACATGAACGAGTCATCCAGTTACCTGCTCTTCATCAGATGCTCTTCTCAAACAGAGTAATTTGACAGTCAATATTTTAGTCTCCTATTTATTTATTAGCTTGTTTGTCATTTAAAATTAAAAGGACATCAATTGATTTAACATTTTCTTAATTTTATTTCCTATCAAATAGTATCTGACCACCTTTTATCTTGCCTAAAACACCTTTGTTCCTCCAAAACAGATGTTCAGTGTCACCGGACCTCTGTCAAGGGCTCAGTAAGTGTTATTTAGAGGAGAATGTGTTTCCTGTGCTGCTGCCTGGACTGAAGGCTCTGCTTGAAGAAGCACCGAAGCACCGCTGCATGGAGGTCAGCTTTATCAATGCTTTTCAATCAGTTCAGTTCATTAAAAATCTATAAAGTACAAATTCATAATGTGCTCTACTTTTATCTCCTATTATATCATGTATACTTTGAGTACGGTTTAAACATTTGAATGGTAGTATGGCATAGTTTCTAAAGTAAAAATTCATAATGTTCTATCATGTGTTTTTGGACATTGATAATAATCAGAAATGTTTCTTGAGCAGTAAATCATAATATACTGATTTCTGAAGGATCATGTGACACTTATCATGTGACTGGAGTAATGATGCTTAAATGCAGCTTTGATCACAGCGAACAATTACATTTGACTATAAATAGCAATTTAAAACTGTTATTTAAAATTGTAATATTATTTCACAATGTTACTGTATTTTTTTTGCGCTAAAATGTAGCTGAAGATGTTGAGCAGAAGAGACTTTATTAAAAATCTTAATGTTTTTTTTTTACTTTTAAAAGGTAGTATATAGACGCTCCATGCTGCCCAACTACATAACTTATGCAAGGATTGTCTGCAGATCAGCAGCATATTTAATCTTATAATATAATATCTGTTCCATTGTGTTTTTTTCACATGATTGATTATCAATCTAGAGGAAAAAGACAGCGTTTAATGGCTGTGACTTCCTCACTGAATGGCTATACAAGTGAGTAAGAGTAACCTTATGCGTATTGTCAACACTTTATGGCTATTTCGTTGTGACCTTTATACAGTGAAATGGTTAAATATGTTCTTTATTTTTTGCTCATGTCCATTAGTAAAAACCCTCGTTGGACAGAGCGAACACCTACACATTTTCATACAATTCCTTTCATCCAGAATTGGCTTCTTGAACAGTAAGTAGATTGCCTAATAAACGTACTCTGGCATACTGTCTCTCTCAGTTTTCATTTCAGTTCTGAATGTGATTTATTGGCATTATTATAGTCTAAATGTCCGCTCTCTGTCAGTCCCAGGCCACACATCCCAGCTTCTCTACTTCTAACAGATGAGCAAGCTGCAGTGTTGATCCAGGCTTTCTGGAGGGGATATAAGGTAAGAGGAGTACACAAACTTGTCACTGAAGATGCCACAGAGATGTTATTGGCTGTCAGGGTACCATGCTTTTTAGTGTCGCAAAGGTTGAGAACCATTGCTCCAGCAGAAACACAAAATAAAATACAACCTCGTGACATACATCTTCATAGTCAAACATTGTGTCTACTAGGTGTGTAAATCGGATGGTTCATCACGATTCGATACGATATCGATTCTCATACCCAGAGATATGATATTTGCCGATACCTCAAAAAATTATACGATTCGATACAGGAGTATATCGATCGATATATCGATATTATGATATTATATACATATTTTAAACAACCATCTACATTTTTATTAACTCACAAATGCAACCAAAAATATATAACATGAACCTAAATCTAAAAATGCTACTATGGGCTCAGTGCTAAAAAATATTCTCTACAGATAACCAAATAACCAGCAATAGCAGAAAATAAATACAATAGAAGAAAGACACAAGTTCAATAAACAAGTTCAATAAAGTGTTCCTGTGGCTCAGTGGTTAGAGCATTGCGTTAACAGTCTCAGTGTGGTATGGAAATTCCTCAAACCAGGACTGCAAAGCTCTACAGAGAGTCGTGCGCTTAGCTGAGCGCATCTCAGGGTCTACTCTCCCCTCTCTGCAGGACATCTACCTCAAACGCTGCAAAAGCAGAGCTGCTAAAATCATCAAAGACTCAAATCACCCCGGTAACCATCTTTTCCGTTTACTGCCATCTGGCAAGCGCTTCAGGAGCATGATGGCAAAGACTGAGAGACTGAGGAGGAGCTTCTTCCCTCAGGCCATCAGGCTCCTTAACACAAACTCTGTTTCATAAACATTTAAAAAAATAAAGCCGTTTGCACATCCCTCTCATCCCTCCTGTCGTTTGCACATCCCTCTCATCCCTCCTGTTTATAGTACTATTTATTAAGTCCCATATACTGTTTTTGCACATCCTACGTGTGTTTGCACATCTTACTGTTTTGCACTTTTCTTTATTCTACTGCACATTTTAATTTGTATTTCTTTTTTTACCTATATATATGCTCTTGTGTGGTGTTACTTTTATATCATTTTTTTATTCTTTGCACTGTCCACTGAGCGGACCTGATTTGACCTACATTTCACTTTTGATTATACCCTGTATAATTTATTATGTGACAAATAAAGAAACCTTGAACCTTGAACAGCGCAAAGGTCGTGGGTTCGATTCCCAGGGAACACATGTCCTGACCAAACAAAAAACTATTTTTTTTTAACCTGAATGCACTGTAAGTCGCTTTGGATAAAAGCGTCTGCTAAATGCATAAATGTAAATAAACAGTGCCTTTCAGGTTTTTCAGCTCAGTCTAAAATACATTTTCAGGTTATTTCACTACAGAAATGTAATAATCAAATGTAAAATAACTGCATAGTCTTTACTCTATAAATGAAATAGCCTGTAAATTAATACTTTTTGATATTACATAAAGTCAGGAGCAGTGAGCACTTGTATTTGTTTTGACAACATTAGATTTATTATTAGTTTGCTTTCACTTTAAGAACGAAAGCACAGATTTAATATACTGATACACATGCCTTTACTTTCTCAACTGTTTATGTTAAGACATATGACCTACTGTTTACAAGGATATTACAAGGAAAACATGTATTTGGATGTAGTTTTGTCTGTATTTATAGAGTTGACGCAGCGGTCTGTGTGTGTGCGCTTCTGATGTGTGCGCGGAAAATTTCTCACACAGCGCTCGATTGCTCCGCCAACAATCCCGAGCGTCTTATATGCTCGCCTTGTGCCTTCGGGTAGTCCTTATATCGAGTCCTGATACGTGAGCTTGAACGAGAATGCACGCGTTGTTGGTAATGCATAGACGGACATTATGTGAAAATGTGGACAGTGCCAAAATAAAGGTGCCTTTTTATACTACAGATATCGATATTTCATGCGTGGCATCAATGCATCATTTCGTTATACATCGTATCGATATATCGATGAATTGTTACACCCCTAGTGTCTACCCCTAGTAGCCATATCACCCTGCAGCCCAAGACCGGTTGCCCACTGAAGCTAAGCAGGGTTGAGCCTAGCCAGTTCCTGGATGGGAGACCTCCTGAGAAAACTAGGTTGCTGCAGGAAAAGTTGTTAGTGAGGCCAGCAGGGGGTGCTCACTCTACAGTCTGTGTGGGTCCTAACGCCCCAGTATAGTGACGTGGACACTATATTGTAAAAAGCACCGTCTCTCGGATGAGACGTTAAACCGAGGTCCTGACTGTGATCATTAAAAATCCCAGGATGTCATTCGAAAAAGAGTAAATGTCCCCATTGGCCTCTGACCACCATGGCCTCTTAATCATCCCCATACACCGATTGGCTTCATCACTCTGACTCCTCTCCACCAGTAAGCTGGTGTGAGGTGGGCGTTCTGGCGCAATATGGCTGCCGTCACTAGGGGTCGACCGATTATCGGCGCCGATATTAAGCATTTTTACGATTATTGATATCGGCCATTTTCAAAATAGATTTGCCGATAATATTTTTATTTTTTTTTATTATGCAAGGCAAGGCAAGTTTATTTGTATAGCACATTTCATACACAGTGGTAATTCAAAGTGCTTTACATAAAAAGAAAGTGAAATAATCATTCACAGCAATAAAAACAAGGAGTTAAAAATAATAAAATAAGGAAATTTAAAATGATATAGAAATTGATTTAAAATGAAATTTAAAACAGTTAAATAGAAAAGGATTATACATAAAATAATGCAGTCAGTTCGGACGTAGCACAGTGCTCATTCAAGAAATGCACAGCTAAATAGATGAGTTTTGAGACCGGATTTAAATGTGGCTAATGTTTTAGCACATTTGATCTCTTCTGGAAGCTGGTTCCAGCTGCGGGCGGCATAATAGCTAAAAGCGGACTCCCCTTGTTTTGTGTGAACCCTTGGTATTTCTAACTGACTCGATCCTAATGATCTGAGTGGTCTGTTAGGTTTATATTCATTGAGCATATCTGCCATATATTTAGGTCCTATACCATTGAGTGACTTATAAACGAGTAAAAGTACTTTAAAATCAATCCTAAATGTAACTGGAAGCCAGTGTAAGGACCTGAGGACTGGTGTGATATGCTCAGATTTTCTGGTTCTAGTCAGAATCCTGGCAGCAGCGTTCTGGATGAGCTGCAGCTGTCTAATGGTCTTCTTTGGAAGGCCGGTGAGGAGACCATTACAATAATCCACCCTGCTGGTGATAAAGGCATGAACAAGTTTCTCCAAGTCTTGACTGGAAACAAAACATCTAATTCTTGCAATGTTTTTGAGATGATAGTAAGCTGATTTAGTTACTGCTTTGACATGACTACTAAAACTAAGGTCTGTCTCCAGAATCACCCCAAGATTTCTGACTTGATTTTTAGTTGTTTGACCCCTAGAGTCAAGGTATGCATTCACCTTGAGAACTTCATCTTTGTTTCCAAATGCAATGACTTCAGTTTTCTCCTTGTTTAACTGAAGAAAGTTTTGGCACATCCAACTGTTAATTTCATCAATGCATTGGCAGAGAGAGTCAATGGGGCTATAGTCATTTGGAGATAAGGCTAGGTAGATCTGGGTATCATCAGCATAGCTGTGATAGGCAATTTGGTTCTTCCTCATTATCTGACTTAGTGGGAGCATATACAGGCTAAACAAGAGCGGTGCAAGAATAGAGCCTTTTGGGACTCCGCATGTCATGGACGTCCACTTAGACTTATGCTCTCCTATACTCACATAATAACCTCTCCCTTCTAAGTATGACCCGAACCATTTGAGTGCCATCCCAGAAAGCCCAACCCAGTTTTCCAGTCTCTCTAGAAGTATGTTATGATCGACAGTGTCAAACGCAGCACTAAGATCTAGTAGTACCAGCACTGATATTTTGCCAGAATCAGAATTAAAGCGAATATAATATATTATCTTAATGAGTGCTGTCTCTGTGCTGTGATGCACGCGGAAACCAGATTGAAAATTATCCAGGTATCCATTTGAGTTTAAGTAGTTGTTCAGCTGATTAAAAACTACCTTTTCAATAATCTTACCTATGAAAGGAAGATTTGATATTGGTCTATAGTTGCTCAACACAGTGTTATCAAGATTGCGCTTTTTCAGAAGGGGCTTAACAACTGCAGTTTTCAGGGAGTTTGGAGAAGTCCCAGAAAGAAGTGAGGTGTTTACCACTTCTAGGAGATCTGCTTCTAAACAGTTAAGCACACTTTTGAAAAAAGATGTGGGAAATGTGTCAAGATAGCAGGTTGACGATTTAAGATGCTGTACTATTTCTTCCAAAATTTTGCTATCAATTGTTTTAAAACCAGACATAGTCACTTCTTTTTGAGATTGCTGTTGAATCTGTGTGACCTCTGTATTACAGGAAGATGTGCCAATCTCCTTCCTGATATTACTGATCTTCTCAGTAAAGAAGGAAGCAAACTCATTGCATTTGCTGTCAGAGAGCATTTCACTGGGAATCTGACTTGGGGGGTTTGTCAGTCTCTCAACAGTAGCAAAAAGAGTGCGAGTGTTGTTTAAGTTACTGTTTATAAGGTTTGAGAAGAAGGTCTGTCTAGCTGTGGCTAGTTCCAAATTGAAAGCATGAAGGCTGTCTTTATAGATGCTATAGTGTATTTCTAGTTTCGTCTTCCGCCACATCCGCTCAGCTTTTCTGCATTGTCTTTTCATATTCTGAACTGCTGTTGATTTTCTCCAAAATGATTTTTGTCTGCCATTCTTCTTGCTGACCTTTATCGGTGCAATATCATCAATAACATTCTTAACTTTTGAGTCAAATGAATCCAGGAGAAGATCAACAGAGTCTGCAGAAATGCTCGGTGTTAAAGATATTGCCTTCATAAATAGCACACTAGTGTTCTCATTAATGCATCTCTTTCTGACAGAGACAGATCTAGATTCAGTGGTGACAGAGATCAATATATCAAAGAAAATACAGAAGTGATCAGACAGAGCTACATCCTTAATGACAATGGATGAAATGTTTAGACCTCTACTTATGAGTAAATCTAGAGTGTGTCCACGATTGTGTGTGGGTCCGTGCACATGCTGAATCAGGTCAAAAGTGTTTAAAACAGTTACAATTTCTTTTGTAGTTTTGATTTCAGCATTGTCTATGTGAATATTAAAATCCCCTGCAATAGCAAAACAGTCAAAACTCTGAGGAAATCATTGATAACAGTTCTGTGAACTCTTCAACAAAGGCCGAAGAGTATTTCGGGGGCCTGTAAATGATAATAAACAGAATGCGTGGAGCACCTTTCAGCACAATACCTAGATATTCAAAAGACAAGTACTGACCAAATGACACTTGCTTGCATTGATAAACATCTTTAAACAGAGCAGCTACACCTCCACCTCTCCTAACAGTCCTGCAGACACTTATAAAATTAAAGTTAGGAGGGGCTGTTTCGGTGAGGACTGTTGCACTGCAGTTGTCTTCTAGCCATGTTTCAATTAGAAACATAAAATCCAGGTTGTTTGTGGTTATTAAATAATTGATCACAAATGATTTATTTTTTAGTGAGCGAGTGTTTAAAAATGCTAACTTGATGGAATTACATTTTGTCTCTACAGCAATCTTAGACTGATGCATAACAGGCCGCAGATTAGATGGGTCAGCCGTACGCCTTTTGAAGGCCTTAGACCTTCTATCACATGATAAAACAGAGATAGAGAAGGCTACAGGCACACTGGGTTCCCGCTTGTTTTGTAAACGTTTGTGAATGTTGCTGCTAATATAGCGGGGACCCGACACATATCACTGAGAGCTGTTATCAGTTGTTTTTGGTTCACCTACAGCAGATGGAGGAGGGTTTGGGCCCTGGCGTTGTGGCAGCGGTCGGAGAGCTCTCACAGGAGGAGGCGGGAGAGCTGAGCCTGCAGTCTTTGGTGGTTGGGGGGCCCGCCGTTTTTTAGTTGATATCTGGGGACTTGCAGAGAGTTTGGTCCCAGCATACACCAATTCCTCCATTTTCTGTGAAAAGCTTAGAAGTGGAGATGCTGGAGAGAGGGATAGTGTGTCTGGTGAGCGGGGCATATTCTGTCCAGGTGCTGGAGAGAGGGATAGTGTGTCTGGTGAGCGGAGCTCTGGTGTTTCCGGTGATAATGACTCAGAAGCTGATATGAAGTCCTGTGGTCACTCATATTCTGTCCAGGTGAGTGTATAAGTGGATTGGCACACACCACTGAAGGATGACGGAGGGAGAAATAGAAATTGTCTTTTAGCACTCTTGCACCAAGTTTGTTTGGGTGGAGGCCATCCAGTTTAAACAGTTGTCTGTCGCCCCAGAAAATATTGAAGTTGTCGATGAAGTTGACTCCTTTTGTACTGCAGGTTCTTTGTAGCCATGTATTCAGCCCAAGCAACCGTGAAAACATGTTAGTTCCCCTTGCTGGGAGTGGTCCACTGATGAACGACTGAACTTCAAGTCTTTGAAGTGTTTCAAAGAGTTCACTGAAATCTTGCTTTAGCATTTCTGACTGCCTTTTCCGTATATCATTCTTACCCACATGGATGATAACTCGATTTGCAGTCTTGTGGTTCATCACAATGCTCCGAAGTTCCTTGTTCACATCAGAGACGGTTGCTTGGGGAAAGCAGCAGGTAGTAGCAGTCCTGGTTCTGACGTTTCTAATAATAGAGTCGCCCACTATCAGAGTCCTGGGCTCGGCTGCGCTCTGAGCTGAATGCCGCCGTCTGCTCGACCTTGAGCGCCTGTTAGTAGCAATGTTAGCTGCTGGCTGATTCGATCCGAGTTTTGTCATATTTTGGGATTCCTCATCCACATTCATCAATGCTTCAAATCTGTTCTCAAGATGTATAGGGGGTTGTAGAATACCAGTGCTTACAAGTCTTGTCATAGCCGTATCTGGGGTAGAGGATGCTACAGCAGCAATACGAGATACTCGTGACAATCTGGTGTCTCGAGAGCCTTTGGGTCTCGCTCCCTGTTTGTTCCATCGATTAGTCCGTCGATCAGTTTCGGCTTGTTCCTCTACACTTGGTATAAACTGTTGATATTCACTAGATTCACAGAACTCACCGGCTGTATGCTGAGGGGGTCCGTGGTGACCGTCTGCTGTATGTTCCGTCTGTTTTGGAAGTCCAGCAAATAACTTTGTTTCAAGAACCACAATCCTTTGTAGAAGTTTGTGGCAGTTCGTGCAGCAAGTAGGCATTTTCTCTCATCTGTTTGAATGTAGACAGCTGTATTTATCGGTCTCCGCAATGTAAACTGCTGGCAGTGGGAGGCAAAAAGTCCTCTTTTTCCAAAAAATGTGTTGTTTGAGCACTGTGCTGATCTGCTGAAGTAAAAATCTTAGAAAGATCTGAGAAAAGAACAAAAATAGGGAGCAAAGCGCAGAGCAATAGCAAGAGCGTCCGAACGGTAGCAAAGCCGGAAATAGAAAAGCCGGCAAACAAACATACTATTTAAAGGTGACATTATTTATTGGTGAATAAATAATACAGGTGAAATTATTTAATTTTTAAATGCACTATTTGGCTCCGATGCAGCCTGTCTGAGCTCAACACTCTGTGGCCTAGAGCAATCTCCGCCCACCGCTCATCGTAGGGAGTCACGAGTCTGACCAATCAACGCGGAAAACTGAAGGCAGTCTCACACCGAAAGCACTTGCTAACTGGAGCTGCGTCAATGATCACGCATCAGTTGTCTCTCAAAGGTAAGGCAGCAGCAGACGTTGCTGAAGTTGCAATAAATCACAATCCACTATGATGTCCGCGATGCGGAAAATGCGGGCGGAGTCGCGGAATGCAGTCATATAATGGAATTTATCGTATAACGCGGAATGTCATGGAATTTGTCGAAGTTTGGATGAATTAATCAAAAGTAGGTCAGTACACTCGCGCTATGGACTAGTATCTATAAATATTAAGCCGCAAAAACACTTTAAATATGAATCCTGCATGTTCTGCATCTCTGTTAATGAATGACAGACGTGCGGTTTCATTTACTGCACACATACATACTGAAGTGCGTGTAATGCTTGCGGTGTTTTCAGCATCTGCCGTCTCACTAAATGAGGACATAAATACATGTACAACATCCCCAGAACTGCTCGGAGAGTCACTTCATGAGCATTTGACCGTTTCATTTGAGTAAAACGATCGTCATATCATATATACATAGGCTACAGAAACTTAAAAGGTCCTCATGGCAACCTGTCAAAATATAAGTTCGGTTTAGCCGAATATATTACTGTGGTGCAGTAGAATATACGTAATTCAACAACAACAATTATTACAACTTTTGTTGAGAATAATCACACAATACGCTAAATACGTTTACTTCAAGTTTTACAAAATGTTTACAGAATGCTTCTGGGTGATCCCTGCACTTATGTTATTATTAATATTATTAATATTACTGTTCATTTAATGTTGTTGTTATTAACAGTTTTCAGAATTAAAGACATGTTTAAAAGCATTTAAAGAACGTTTTTTGTCAGAGCTCTTGTTATTATTAATTTTGTCATTCATTTTCATTTTTACACCAGACACGTATATCGGTTCAAAATATCGGTTATCGGTCTACTTGATCTGTAATAATCGGTATCGTATCGGCCCTGAAAAACACATATCGGTCGACCCCTAGCCGTCACATCATCCAGGTGGATCCTGCACATTGTTGGTGGTTGAGGAGATTCCCCCCTTCTATGTAAAGCGCTTTGAGCACCCAGAAAAGTGCTATATAAATGTAACAAATTATTATTATTACATTGTACGCGTGTGGCGCATGTGATGAGACAAAAAACATTTGAATCCATTATAATCCGCTTTGTCTCATTTCAAACCTGTTCCCTCCATAGGTCGCATTTGTCAGCCGCATACAATACAGAGATTGTCTTATAAAAAAAAATAGGAACCAGTATAAAATCTAATATTATTTATTGTACCATTATTTCTTAGGGGTGGGGGGGGGGGGCGAAATAAATTCACATGAGAATCGCGATTCAGTCTTCTAGCGATTTGCTTAAATACACAAATTGTTCGTTTTTATTTTTAGTTAATATAATAGTAATATGAATAATAAGGTGATGTTGTCGGAACAAAACAGTTAAGTAGGCGGAAAAACAAATAAAACCTCAATTTTCAGTGAGGGCAAGTATTTGGAAAAATGCTATATTAATTATTGATCATTTGTGATTATGGGAAGTAGGGATGTACCCAAATAGTGAATCTGTATTCAGAAAGGCACGAATGTGTTCTACGGAACCTCTAAAAGAAAATGCTTTGCCGAAAAAAAACAATTTGTGAAAAGCCTTTCATTAAGAATGATTTGACATTTTAAATTATTATTTAAACAAACTAAACCAAATACATACCAAACACCGTTACTTGATAAACAACAATATGGTTGATGATAAACAACAATGGTTGACGCAATATGGTTGATGATAAACAACGATATGGTTGTTGTTTATCAAGTAACATTGTTACTTGATAAACAACAACCATATCCATAGAAGTTTATAATAAATTAAGTCAATACTTATTCACCTTAGTCAATACTGTACATCATAAAACAATTAAACACCTGCAAAATAATAATCAAATATCTTATAGGCTAACATTATATATTTCAGGTATCTCAAAAATAGTACAATTCAAATGTACTACAATTCAAAATACAATGCAAATAATGGTAAAAATGTGCAGTCCCGTTCTAAATGACAATCACAGAATAGGAAAATTCACACAGGACATTTCAAGAAATTGATAAGCCTCAGTAGTTTTTTGGTCTCCCCCTGGATGCACTGCAGAAAAGTTAGTGTGATTTAATGTACATAATAATTGCTTTTCTATACTTAATGTGGAATATAAAGTAGGCACGCATAGTAAGCCCTACACCCATGGTCATATCGTCAGGTTCATCAGCAAGTAGCTCCTTGCAATGCTCCTTTCACCCATTGAGTCTCCTGTAATTATCATAGCTGGTGTGATATTCTGTGTAGGCTGTTGGTTGACAAAGGAGAAGTTTAGTAAAATTTTTAAGCAAAACAGCCTTGACAATGTTTGCTGCATTATCTGTGGTGATACGAACCTGTTGGTCCTTGCTAAGGCTCCAAGGTGCGAGTGCATCCTCCAGACGCTGGAGTATTTCGGCTGTATGGTCTTCCGGAAAATATGACATTTGCAAGCATATAATTTGAAAAGCCCACTCCTCGTTGATGTAGTGATGTGCGGTTGGACCATGTGTCAGTGGTAGTGGCATAGTTCCTTAGCTGAATTTACAGCTTTCTACGGCACGCTTCATAGAATACTTTTTGAGAAAATCTTTTTCTGCCTGGGACTTCATACCTGGAGTCAAGTGTTTTAATTAATTTCTTTGAAGCTGTCTTGCTCCACTGCACTTAGGGCTGGGTATTGTTAAAAAAATGTCCTTTACCTTGATGTTGATACTAGTTCCTGAAGATATACATTTTTCATTTTTTTTCTATATCAATTATATGAAATACATTTTAACAAGATTACATTACCTAAAAAAATACATGTTTGTTCAGTTCAGTTTGTTGATGTTTTTACAGACTCCGGCTCATCTCCTGAGTCACTGCACAAAGGAACACAATGTAACTAACACAATAAATAGTTTAAATAAATGTCAAATATTTTTCAGTGCAAAATGAACGGTTTCAAGTCAGTATGTGTGTACTGAACACACTACTACAGGTACATCTCAATAAATTAGAATGCCGTGGAAAAGTTCATTTATTTCAGTAATTCAACTCAAATTGTGAAACTCATGTATTAATTAAATTCAATGCACACAGACTGAAGTAGTTTAAATCTTTGGTTCTTTTAATTGTGATGATTTATGCTCACATTTAACAAAAACCCATCAAGGTTCAAGGTTCTTTATTTGTCACATACACAATCATATGGAGTATAATCAGTAGTGAAATGTAAGTCAGGACAGGTCCGCTCAATGGACAGTGCAAAAGAAATAAAAATAAAACAATGAAACATAACACGAGAATATATATAAATATAGGTAAGAATAAAATAAAAGTAGGAACAAATAATAAAATAAAATAAGGAGTAAAATGTGCAATCAGATAAAATGTGTAATACAGTATACTGTGGATTAAGAAATATTAATATAAACAGGGATGTGCAAGAGGAATGTATAAAAAGGTTGTATACATATAGCAGCAATGCAGATGATGGAGAATAATGGATGTTTTTACAGTTTATTAAATTGAGTCCTGTAGATGTTATGTAGTTGTTATGAGACTGAGTTTGTGTTAAGAAGCCTGATGGCCTGAGGGAAGAAGCTGAACCTCAGACAACTTAAGAGGCGTCTTACCTGGGCTAAGGAGAAGAAGAATTGGACTGTTGCCCAGTGGTCCAAAGTCCTCTTTTCAGATGAGAGCAAGTTTTGTATTTCATTTGGAAAGGATGGAGAAGCTCATAGCCCAAGTTGCTTAAAGTCCAGTGTGAAGTTTCCACAGTCTGTGATGATTTGGGGTGCAATATCATCTGCTGGTGTTGGTCCATTGTGTTTTTTAAAAACCAACGTCACTGCCCCCGTTTACCAATACATTTTGGAGCACTTCATGCTTCCTTCTGGTGACCAGCTTTTAAAAAATGCTGATTTTATTTTCCAGCAGGATTTGGCACCTGCCCACACTGCCAAAAGTGCCAAAAGTTGGTTAAATGACCATGGTGTTTGTGTGCTTGACTGGCCAGCAAACTAACCAGATCTGAACCCCATAGAGAATATATGGGGTATTGTCGAGAGGAAAATTAGAAACAAGAAACCAAAAAAATGCAGATGAGCGGAAGGCCACTGTCAAAGAAACCTGGGCTTCCATACCACCTCAGCAGTGCCACAAACTGATCCACCTCCATGCCATTCCGAATTGAGGAAGTAATTAAAGCAAAAGGAGCCCCTACCAAGTATTCAGTACATATAGAGTAAATGAACATATTTTCCAGAAGGCCAACAATTCATAAAAAATTAGGGATGCACCGATATGGAAATTATTGGCCGAAACCGAAATAAATTGTGCCAATTATTAGTACCATTGCATTTATGGCTATGACTGTGTACTAACTTTACTAAAATCAAGGCATTGCAATTGCATACATTAATATTAAAGTTTTAAAGAATAAATCAATTACAAATTATGCAAATATTTATTTAGCACATTGCAACAATGCACAGTATAAAATAAAAATCTAACTAAAATGTTTAACTTGACCCCACTCATGTGCACATTAAATAATAATGTACAGGCCTACTGGCCTGCTGAAAGGTTGTACAATTAAATGTTCTCTCATAAAAACAAAGTGCATTTAGGTCAAGTGCATTTTACATTTTTCTCTGTAGGACTACTACAAGAAAGTACATTCAGAACAAGTGCAACTGCTTAAAGATTAGTGGTGGGCCGTTATCGGCATTAACGTGCTGCGTTAACGTGAGACTCTTATCGGGCGAAAAAAAAAATATCGCCGTTAATCTATTCTCAAAGTTGGGTTGGGAGCTGGGTCTATACTACGCAAGCTATGATGACTTTCACCCTGATATTTTAGCGCGGATGTATACAGGGGCGCGGGAAGGTGTTTTATGTAGGGGGTGCTGTGGGGGGGGGGGGGGGGGTAGTCAATTTCTACGTATAAATATTACGCCAAATAGAAACAGAAAATCGTGCTATAGCCTACGCACTTTCATGAGATCGTGTTAGACAACAATTAGCTATTTTACAAATGGGAATAGGCTACAATGAATTCATAACAATGTTTTACATTCAAGTTACATTCAAGCTTAAAAACCCTTAAAATGTATAGTGAAAAGTTTTTTTAAAAGCATCTGGAATGCAATAAAGTAATTTTAAAGCTGTTTTTAAAGCATTTGCTGCATGGATTAAAACGATAGGCCACTAAATAATTCACATCAGTCAGACAAAAATTGCATTGCAACAAATCCTTTAAATTTCAAGGACAAAGATTTACATTTTTTTTTATTGAATACAATTATAAAATAAAACGCAAATTATAATCGGGCCTGTTTTAGGCTTTCCCTTATTTTTATATTTTAGATGGTGAGGTGACGGGGAAAAATGACTCGCCATATCCTCATTGGAGAAATATATGCATCTTAACGGATTACATAGGCTAATGAAGAGTTTTTGCTTTGCTTTGAATTATTTCGTTTTAAAGTAGTATTTTAAAGCTTTCTATAGATATATTTATCATATCTCTGAGCCAGTTTCGAGTTGCCGAGTTTCGGTTCATCATTGAAGCCTCTTGTTCAAAACCAGCAGAAAGTGCATTCTCTGTTTTCCTATTTTATAAAAGCACAATGTTGATATTGTGAATGCACACAAATAAAAGTAGACCCTTTACAGTTCAAAATGATATATTACTCTTACCTTTATGAGGAAAAAAAAATCACACGGCGTATTTTAAGTTGTTTTTACTGTGAGAAAAAAATCCTCCATGTCCTGTAAAGCTCGCTTCAGCTTCCACTCTCCACACAAACTGTTGGATATTGCACATTTATATAGGTTAAACATTTAAACTAACACTGTGATATGCTTGAACTGTTTATAGGCCTATCTATCGATTTTATTTTAGTCAAGTCTTGATGATTTGATAATGCTAAATTAATCAAACATAGGCGATCAACTCTGATGCTGGCCGCTTGGTCGTTGCTTAAAAGAAAAAAAACATTTAACGAACAAAAAATGCTACCAAGGTTTTTCTAAATTAACTTTATGAAGAAAAAAAAAACTAAACATAGTCCAATCACTTTTCCATTACATACAAAACTGAACTATTTTAGCTATAAGCTGTTTTGGGAGAAGGGAAAGACTCATATCGCTGAGAACAAAAAAAAAAAAAGTACATCCATGATATTTCCATGTTCCGCTTTTAAGCCACAACCTACAAATTCTTCAACACAATCATAGCATTCACAAACATAAAAGCAAGCATTGGCAGTGCTGCGTGCATGATTTGACAGGATGTGCGCAACGTGCGCATCAAATAGCCCTGCATCAGTTTAATAACTTTGATAACTTTAATTCTTACAACTGTTAAATTAATGGGCAAATGGTAAATATGTCGAAGATCACATAGAAATAGATAGCAAAATAGCCAATGTAAACTAAATGTTATAAACATCGGAGCAACCATATACATTTTTTAATTAATCTTTATTATAACAAATTTAGCCTATATATTTTTTTTATTCACAACAGTTTACAGTTGCCCACAGAAAAAAACAGGGGGTGCTGCAGCACCCTCAGCACCCCCTGTTCCCGCGCGCCTGGATGTATACCTAGCCGAATTGCACTGTAGGGGGCGAGAACGAGTCTTCAAACTAGAGGCTCGCAGTCCGTGATGGACAGATTGTTAATGTGGTAATACAATCGGGCAGGACATCCAAACACTCACCTATCATTCATCAACCTCAAATATGGCTTTTCATCTGAAATATGTATGTAGTAGCAACTTTACATGGCCGCTCAATATGATGTTAACCTAGAGAAATGTGCGCTATTGAAGTGTTTGTGTGGAAGCGCGTTTGCTGCAGGACAGGCTCCGGTGCGCTCACTTGCTCTTACATCTCCGTCATTCTTGGTCATACAGATAAAAGTAGCCGAATACATCTTTCGAATCTGTAAAGACTCTACGGTTATTTGTGTGCACTCAGAATAACAACGAAACGTTGCGCTTTTAAGCAAACAGGATGCGCTTTAGGTCTCATGTGCACTTGAGCGAGAAACTTCGAAACTCCGTCTTTGAAAAATATATCTATAGAGAGTGAAATGTCTAAAAAATAGAAGACGTGTGTGTTAGCATGGATGATTTACATGAAATTTAATCTGTGCAACACTGTGCATAAGATGGCTTTCAGTTCAATATAATAACAAAAAACGACATTTTGGGTTTTTATTCAACTAATAAGGTGGGCACGCTGTGATCTGTACTATATTTTTACTGTAATTGACAGTTATCGGCAAAAAAACAAAAAAAAACAACAACACGGGAGTGGGAGGGAATGGGAGTCATTCTTCCGGGAGTGGAACGGGACTGGATTTTCCCCCAGTTTTTTCGTGGGATTGGGACGGGAAGAGATTAAAGTTTGTGATGCATTTTGGAAACAGGAGATGAGCCCCTGGTCTAATGCGCCACCTGGCTTGAGAAACCCGTTCTCAAAGACTTACTTTTAGTCATTATTTGGGTAGCACACATATTCTGAATGCCTTCGGCAGAATTCAAATCAGCCATTTTAATCTAGATTAATCTAGATTAAACAAATTAATCTATGCCCACCACCATGGGCGTAACCACCATATACTTTGGACACGTCCCCCCCAATGTTGGAAAAATACCAATCTGTCCCCCCCAATAATAGGCCTATTATATTGTAATATGTGACATATGATATGCCCTCCTTTTATAAACCCTGGTTGTAGCCTAGTGGATCTGTTGTTATTTCCGATTTACTTTCAATTTAGGAAAAACAAGGGAAACAAAACTGTGTGACCACCCCCCCTCGATTGTACACTTGGTTGAGCCCGTAAACGCCGGCTTGCGGCATCGTTTGAAAAAACCGCTCACTGGCACTGGTGCTTAAATTAAATGAAGGTAGGAGCTAAAAGAAAGAAGCAGGACGAACAGGCGGACATTCGCCTTTTTTTTCAGACGGTAAGCAAGTAGACACCTAAAAAGTAGTGCCATGGTCAAAAATACCGCGGCAATTTTTGAATAAATGTGAAAAAATATCACGTTTAAATGGCTCAGTATTATAGCTAGGTAGCTAGCACGATACCCTGAAAATAGTCTGAATAATGAACTGCTGGAGTCACAGACCAAGGAGTTCCCGCACTTCCCACTCCATTGATAAGCCTCTATTCATTCGTTGATGGCCTGGCCTGTTTGTTTTTACGATCTGATCCGCGACTGAACTTATCTGGGGGAAAAAATATCTGGGGGAGGGCTCACATTTGGACCCCCCCAATATCTATACCATGGTTACGCCCCTGCCCACCACTATTAAAGATACAACAATATTTTCTCCGTAGGCCTTCAACATAATAGTGTATCAAAACAAAGACTGCCATAGCCCATATGTTAACTGTAGAACTTTAACAAAAACAAATGCACCAAGAATTGCAGATGTGCAAAGTGGATAATAAATATTTAAACACTAGACAAACCCATTCTACTTCTTGAGGTAAAGTGGCAGGTTTTTCTTGATGAAGAGTAGCTTCTCTGCTTTATCACAGTGAAGTCTGTGATCAGCCTACGAAATCCCACATCTTCTACGACAGAGAATGGCTGATCATCTAAGGCAATGGAATCCATAATCTTTTGTGTAATGCCCTTTGCCTTGACACCATCACTGGGAAACTTCCTTGCTTTTTCAAAAACGTCCACCACAGACGGAGTGGACGTGCTCTGAGGCGTTTTCCTTTTCTGTGCCGCGTTCCTCTCATATTCAGCGTAGCGATCGGAATGTTTGGATTTCAGGTGATAAATTAAACCCGACGTGGAGAAAGTCTTTGCAGATGCACCCCCTCTTGAAATTTTGGCATTACATGTTTTGCAAATCGCTGTCCGTGGGTCTTTCTCAGATATACTGAAATACGTCCACACTGCAGACATGTTGCTTCAGACAAGCACGTGCAGGTCGCGGTTTCTGTTTGTGTCATCACAACATTTCGGCCGTATTGTTTCGGTGATAAAAGTCTTTCGAAAAGTCGGCCGAAAATGGCCCAAAAGTGCATTTTCAGTTTTCGGCCGAAAATTTCGGTGGCCGAATATTCTGTGCATCCCTATTAAGAATGTTTTTGTATTGGTCTTATGAAGTATTCTAATTAGTTGAGATAGTGATTTGGTGGGTTTTTGTTAAATTTGAGCCTAAATCATCACAATTAAAAGAACCAAAGAAAGTTAAACTACTTCAGTCTGTGTGCATTGAATTACACGAGTAATCTAATACACAAATTTCACAATTTGAGTTGAATTACTGAAATAAATGAACTTTTCCACAACATTCTAATTTATTGAGATGCACCTGTATATACTCAAGATCTTTAAATCACTCAGCAGTTCTTAAAAAAACAGCATGTCTGCTTTTTCAGGAGACAGACAAGCCCACTCAAAGCCTGTCCCCAGCAGTAGAAAATGTAAGCTCTGAGGGTGTGGATGATGCTTGCTTACCTTGTTGCCAGGTTGCCTGAGTGTCCTTGTCTCACCACCAGGTTATTGGACTCACTGAGGACAGTGTAGATGGAAGTAATCTGTAGTGCTTTATCTAAATCTTCTATATAATACTGCTGAGTGGTCTCTGTTCTTACTTCAATTGCCATGTCATCCACAGCAAACAGCTCCTCAGGGGCAGAGAGCTTTGGCCTCTTCTGTGAACAAAAAAGTAAATATAAAGCACTATTGAGGTAAATGCAAACAAGTTAATTTTCTTCTAAACGCATGTTTTAACAAGATAATTAGTTTAATGTGAGTTAAACTTGTTCAGTTGCTGTCAACTTTAAAGCATTTTAGCATCGATTTAGCTAGCTATCTATAGCTATACATCCAAACTATGTCTAACATTTTGTAGGTCCCAGTTTATAGGACTAAGGGCGGGATGCACCAACAATAATTAAATTAATTAAAGTTTAGAGCTAATCAAGGATTTGTTTATCTGGGTTTTATTTTAAATCATGTTGTGTTGCACCTTAAGTCACTGTGCACAGAAACGTTAACTTAACTAGTACAAAATCGGGGTGAAAACATACCCATATGAAATGAGACGCCACTTGGTTACTGTTACGTCATCATACATCGTCGCTAGCTGGCTGCTACGTCACCAGAGGAGACAAGTGTTGATCGCAAACTCTCCGTCTAAAAGTGTGTGTGTGTCGATTGCGTGGGTTTTAGTGATGTTTTCTCTAGTCAGAGAAATGCGGGACTGTTGTGCAAATCGTTAGCGTTCACAGTTAGCATGAAAAAATAGCGATTTTTTAAAACATTTCAATTAAGAGCATGGTTGCAAATATATATATGTAAGTTACAGGACTGTGTAGAGCACAAAACAAGACTGTCGTAATTTTAAATCAATTATTTAAGCCGAAAATACTCTCTTTATGATCTGGCCGCAGTGTGTTCTGGGTACCCCTTGGTTTCAAGTAAGCTCGTGAAAATTCTTGGTTTTAAGGGCTATTTACCCCTTCCCCTTAGCCCTACTCCTCGGTCAAAATGAGAATTGGGACAGCCCTTACTCTCACATGAACGCGCAAAACTAAGGGGAAGGGGTAAGGGGAAGGGGTAAGACAGAGAATTGGGATTCACCCGTAAATGTACAAAAGCCTGTACCACAACAGGTTAACTGATTTAGTTTGTTTGCTAAATGTTAACCTTACCTGTTGGAGTCCCAGTCATTGCAGAACTGTCTTCATGAGTAGTTGTGGATGAGGACTCATGTGGTGGGCATGGTGAAGGAGGCTCTGTGGCAGGAGGACACTGAGAGGATGACTACTCAGGCTTGGTTTTCTTGTAGTCCAAGACAGGCTAATTTCTTCTCTTAAAGAAACAGTGTGTAGATTTTGGCGGCATCTAGCGGTTGAGATTGAGAATTGCAACCGACTGCTCAGTCACACGCTCACCCCTCCCTTGAGAGAAGCTATGGTGGCCGACACAGGGCTAAGATGCCATCGTCTGAGACCGCAGAGAGCAATGAGGTTTCTTTACAAAGGTAAATTAAGGAATTATATTATTCAATAAACTGATGTCATTGCGAATATTAGTGTTAGTTGTTCGTCCTTGTGCCAGTGTTTTTTTTTGCTAGAAAAACATAGTGATGAGCAGTTTGTCCGTTTAGGGGTGCTGTAGAAACATGGTTTCATGTAAGGGGACCTGCGGTGTATGTAGATATAAGTCGCTCATTCTAAGGTAATACAAGCATAACGGTTCATTATGTAAGGTCTTTATACTCCTCTGAAAACGTAGTTATGTATATTATATTGCATTTCAGTCTATAGGTCATCCTAAATATTACACATTGCACCTTTTAAGTTTATTCTGTGCACTGTCAAGTGTTTTATCAGATTTGTCGTTTTGCAGATCTTGGCAGCAATTATCTTGTTGCAAATATTGCATTACGCACTGTCAGGGCTCTAGACTAACTTTTTGCACTTAGAGTGGCCAGCCTAAGGCACACCTGTGCAATAATAATGCTGTCTAATCAGCATCTTGATATGCCACACCTATGAGGTGGATGGATTATCTCGGCCATGGAGAAGTGCCCACTAACACAGATTTAGACAGATTTGTGAATAACATTTGAGATAAATAGGTATTTTGTGTACATAGAAAAAGTCTTAGATCTGCTCATGAAAAATGGGGGAAAAAACAAAGTGTTGCGTTTATAATTTTGTTCAGTATAACTGCAGTCATGCTACATTTTTAGGACTATTTTCTCATCTTTGGAGGATATCACAAGATTAGTTTAACTTTAACATTTACTTTCCATGCTGTTTCCACTCTTTTTTGTTTCCTTGTCAAGTTCTGTATCAAGACATTCTTCTTTTGCTTTGGCAGCAGAGACAGTATTACTGCATGCTTGAAAGACATGTTTATATTCCTCGTATTTTTTTATAATTATATTTTCTCTGCGGAAAAATATAGAGCTCTCGAACTATCCATATTGAACGCAATTATTTGTTCAGTGCCTACGTCACTCTTTTATGTGCACGCACCCGTGGATTATTCATAGCTTAATGATCAAAGCCCAAGTTGACAGATAAAGTTGATGAGTTTCGTCATGGTACAAATTAAGCCTGATTGCATTGGTTTGGTTTTGTCAACTCAAAACTAATCCTATAACACTTGAGTTTGTTTAGCCACCATCATGGTACAAGCCTCAAGGCTTGTCAAAGTCAAAGACACAACATACACAACGTGCCTTCCTCCAGTCCTTAAAATCGATAATATCATGAGTCCAGGCCCGGCGTTCCTCCCTCTCACCACCCGAGGTCCCCATCTCCCTTCCTCCTGGACTAATTTCCCTTCACTCCATACACCTGTCACTAATTACATCCTCAGCTGTTCCCCATTTTCACTGTCTTTATTTTCTCCCTCCTCACTCACCACACTGCCTGGCGAATTTGTATGTGTATGTATTTGATTTGCTGTGTTCCTCAAGTTTCTGTTCCTCGCGCGCTCTGGACACCCACATTGTGTTGCCGTCTGTGTTGTCTCGTTTTGTATATTGTTTTTGCCTTGTTGGCCTTTTTGTTGATTAAAAATACGCTTACCTGCACTTGGACCCAGACCTCTGTTCTTCCTCGTGCCTTCTCTCACCGTACCGTGACAGAAATTCGCCAGCAGACATGGGTTCAGCGGGGAAGCTTTGCAACATCCGTCAGGGAGACGGGAGTATGGAGGAGTACGCCGGGCACTTATGGGAAGTTGCTCGCCTGTCGGCGACAGAGAAGACCTGCCTCCTGGTCTTCTTCTTGGGAGGCCTGGCCGAGCCCTTCAAGTCCAAGATACCTTACTGGGTCTCAGAGGAGTCGCTGGCGTACTGCATAAACCTGGCTTAGTCTGAGCGGTACAGCCTTCATGGTGGAGCGCGCTGCGTTCTGTGAGCCCACAGAGTCTGCTCCAGAGCCCGCTCCATTCCGTGAGCCCACAGAATTCGCCCTAGACCCTGCTCCGTGAGACCACAGAGTCCGCTCCAGAGCCCGCTCCGTTCCGGGAGCCCACAGAGTCCGCTCCAGAGCCCGCTCCGTTCCGGGAGCCCACAGAGTCCGCTCCAGAACCCGCTCCGTTCCGGGAGCCCACAGAGCGCGCTCCATTCCGTGAGCCCACAGAGTTCGCCCCAGAGCCCGCTCCGCTCCATGAGCCCACAGAGTCCGCTCCAGAGCCCGCTCCATTCTGTGAGCCCACAGAGCCCGCTCCGTTCCGGGAGCCCACAGAGTCCGCTCCATTCTGTGAGCCCACAGAGTCCGCTCCAGAGCCCGCTCCGTTCCGGGAGCCCACAGAGTCCGCTCCAGAGCCCGCTCCGTTCCGTGAGCCCACAGAGCTCCTGTACATAGTTATCAGGAACATAATTCCAAAGACAACAATCACCAAAAAGCTTTGTTTTGGGAAACATAATGCAGACAAGCAATACATGACACAGAAGCACTTGTCCGTGCGTGCAGCTCATGAGCGATAAGAGGGAGTAAAAAAGCACAGATATGCTGTTCTGAAAGAATGTTGGGAACAGGATATTGTTAGACCGCCCACTCCCGTTCAAATTACACCAGAGTTACAGACCGTTACCGTGTTTTATTCCCACGTTGCAAGAAATCTGGTCAGGTCCCGCAAAAAAAGTGCGGTAATGACGGTGATGACCTCAACACCGTGCGGTCGGCATCTCATTACTGCGGTAATGCGGTTATCGTCACAGCCCTAGTGGAAATGCAACAAGAACAACAAAAACTGATATCGACTGATGTGGAGGCATGAATAAGACTTCTCTAGTCTTTGAAGGATCTTGTGTACCCTAAATAATCAGTTTTTTCTTAGACTTAAAAGGCCCGTTCACACCAAGCATGATAACGATATGAATGTCCACACCAGCGAACGATAACGTCTGTTTATTCTAAACGCACGTGCATCTGCCGCTTTAAATTCTCAAGCACATTATAGCAGGATTTGATTCTGATTGGCTGTCAGTGTTTTTATCATTCATCAGCTGGAAAAAATCGTTCTGGAAGTGATTACAACAATATTATTTATTTGTGCCTTTATCGTTATAGTTGTGGTGTGGCCGCTGCTATTCTTTAATACTGAGAATAATATTTAGATTTATATCTTTATCGTTATCGTGCTTGGTGTGAATGGGCCTTTAGAGTAGTAATAAAGTAGTACAGTAGTTAATGCTAAATCGTCAACATATTGTTTTTTCAGGTGCGTGTGCGTCCAGATGTCCAAGAGTTAAGGCAGTGGCAGAGAGAACTGCGGGAAGAAAATTGTGACATCAACAAAACCGTTCAGGACTTCTGGGCACGTCAGGAGAAAAGAGGTAAAAAAAACAAGCTAAATGCTCTCTCTGAAAATCCTTCCTCAACAAAATTACTGAAAATAATATGACTCATTGAAGTTGTATTTGCTTAGAATATTACATATTTGAACTTGACTAATTTAGTTATTTGAATTTCTTAAGTTTAATTTGAATATCTTAATGAATGTAAGGTGAACGTCTCAGTCACAAGTGTAAATCTGGTTCCTTGAGAAGGGGAATGAGACACTGCATATGACAAGATGCTATGCGGAACTCTATCTATGGAAGAAAATTTATGACAAATGTCTTTGAAACAAAAAAGCATGTTGAATTGCACTGAAAAAAAAAGAAAATATAATGCATTGAATTAACAGTGCTTGCATTTTAATGCCTTAAATGTAACATAGTTGTTTATTTAAGCTGTAAATATTTCAATTAAAAATATTTCACATTTTCATGATTCATGAAAAATTCAATAATTCATTTTCAACTTCCAGACTTAAATTCCCAAATATTCAATCTGTTTAAAAATATGATGTATAATATTATACAAATTCGGTTCATTTTAATTTGCTTCTACAAATTCAGGGGTTCAAATTTGCAGGAAAATTCATCATTTCACATCCGGGAGCTGCAGGAATAGCAGTAGGTGGATCAAGTCATTAATTCACAAAAACTGATTTGCAGAAATGGAGCAAGAACTAAGCAGAAGTTATGATTATCAGGACCAGTATAAATATGCGGAAAAGCTGATTGTGTTTACGTTTAATTCAACATCTTCTCTGTTACTCGTTTCCTTGTGTAGGCTACATGTAGCCTAAGCGGCTTTCTCTACCGCAAAGGAGATTATAATGCTGTTTTACCTGACGCTGATGTACAGAACTAACATTACATCTGAAGAAGATATATATATTGCTTTCGGTTGCCTAGTTTCCTTAACTGTGTATCATGGCTTGTGTGATGCTGAGCTGTAATGCTGGGGTTCCCCTCACACGTCACACTCCAGGATTCCCAAACGACGCGTACCGCGCCTCAATTAACTACAGAGAAATTAGACCTAAGATCTCAAAATATAGTTGATTGATAATGCGAACCAAATACAGGCAGGCAAATGAGGTTCGAGGAACGCACATAACTTGAGTTCATATTCTGATTTCATCTGCATGTATATAGTTTGCATTATCAGTGAGGTGTATTGTGAGTTTGGTCATTTAATAGCTGTCATTGTGTGAACCCACTGAGCCGCATAAAGTTTTTATTTTTACATTTTTGACGGAAACAGTGTGAAACCTTGTGCAATCATTCATATTCTACATCTGCTTAACTGTAGTCTATATAGTTTTCATTAGCAATAAAGTGTATTCTGAGATCTGAGGTCTAATATCACTGTATTAGTTCAATTGAATCACTTCTACTTAGCGCTTGCTCCATTTCTGCAAATCAGTTTTTGTGAATGAATGACTTGATTCCACCTGTGGTGGTCTTCATCAACAGTCGCTTGCGCCACCCTCTGGTGAGCGACTGACAGCGGCAGGAGATCATGCATTGGTGCTCTACTGCTATTCCTGCAGCTCCCGGATGTGAAATGTTGAATTTTCCTGCAAATTTGAACCACTGAATTTGTGGAAGCGAATTTGTAAAGTGAAATAATTTGTCTGTCAAATATTATACACTGTATTTTTAAACGGATTGAGTATTTGGGAATTTAATTCTGGAAGGTGAATATGAATGATTGAATTTTAAATTATGAAAATGTGTGTAAAATATTTTGAATTAAAATATTGACAGCTTAAATAAACACACTATGTAAAATTTTAGGCCCTAAAAATACAATGCATTGAAATGCAAGCACTGTTAATTTAATGCATTATGTTTTCCGTTAATTAAACATGCTTGGTGGTCCAGGTGAGATCCTCTATAATGTGCACTCCCAGGAATTTAGTGCAGCTGACTCTCTACATGACCGAACCATCGATGGTCAGTGGGAGGTGGTCAACAGAGTTTCTCCTGAAGTCCATCACTTTGTCTGATTTGTCACATCACTTATCACCACACCATTTAGCCAGCTGTGACACTTCCTTTCTGTAGTGTGTCTCATCGTTGTTTCTGATGTGGCATACCACAGTTGTGTCATCAGCAAACTTGATGATGTGGTTGGAGCTGAACTTGGCAGTGCAGTCATGAGTCAGCAGAACGAAGAGCAGCGGGCTGAGCACACAGCCCTGTGGGGCACCTGTGCTCAGTGTGTTAGTGCTGGAGCTATTGTGGCCAACACAGACTGACTGAGGTCTTTTAGTTAAAAAGTTAATGTTAAATTTTAGGACCTAAAAATGCAGGTCCTGAAAAAACAAGGCATTAAAATGCAAGCACTGTTAATTCAATGCATATTTTGTTCTGTTAATTAAACATGCTTTTTTGTTTCAAAGACATTTGCCATTCATTTTCTTTTATATCCATCAGCATTGAGCAGTGTCTGAAGCATGTGTTTAAACGTGATGTTATTGGCCGACAACAGTCCGTGATTTTACTACCTGTGCAACCGTCAGTATAAAAGTATGTCATCAACTTCTTTAGCCTTGTTCAGACTGTTGGTCCAAAAGCAATTTTTTTGTTTATATCCGATTGGAATCCGATCTAAATCATTGACTATCCACACTGTATATCGCAGCTGTTCAATTCCGATTTGTGTCCATGCTGCTCTTTTATTTTACTCAGTGTCTGCATTGGTTTCTATGGTAATGACGTTGCTTTGGAATGCCTACACTAAAAACAAAAATAACAGCAATACAGATTGTAATGGAGGATTATTCTAATTTGCTAGTTTGGAATTGTGATCACTGTGGGGCATCTGTTAGAATGCACAAGTCTTTGTTATCTATTTACAATTCTCTTTATTCCAGCAGCTTCTATAAAGTTACAGGTAGACAGAGATGTAGGGTGGTGTGGGTTTGGTTCTGCATAAAGAAATAACAACAAATAACAGATTTCTTAGTACAAATCACAACAAACATTAATCAATAGTAAATTACAATAAATGATCATTAAACCATTTTATAATGAAGAAATATTCTAATTGGCACTACTATAAATGGAGAACTATCTAGAAACAATATCTAAAGAGCACAATGTATTTCACGCTGTATAAGTAACTTAAACGGCGACAGTAACAATGATGGTTACAAATCCTTCTCATAAAGCAAACGACAAGGTTACATTTACTCAGCAACAATTAAAATGCGAATAAAAAGGTCCGCGTTTAGTGCATGCATCGCAGCTGACAGTAAACAAATGCTGAGTCATTCCGTCATCCGGCGATAAACCGTAAACTGCTGAATTTACGATAAAGTTACTCATTCTCACAAATGTATGCATATAAACTGCAAATATTATAATACTTACAATTTATCTGCACGCACAAAGTCACCACCGCAAGATTAACTACATAAACAACACTAAAGAGCTGGTGTCATTCTGCTTGTCGTTCCACTGCAAAACTAAAACTACTACCGCATATGCACATAATAATACTTCAGGCAGGTATTGGTGATAAGACAATGTATTAGCGCCCCCTGCTGGACTGATCCACACTTTCCTTTCCAACATTGTCTTATAACATGGCGACATGTTGCAATTTTTCTGGATTATAATAACAGATAATAATATAACATCTTGCAAGGCAGTGGTGGCAGAAAGTTAGGAAGTTGCATCGATGGCTTAATTCAGTGCTACCATTAGAGGGTGACACGGGAGTGAATTCTCAAACCTCTCCCGTCCCACTCCCACAAAAATTTATCTCTTCCCGTCCCAATCCCACGAAAAAACTGGGGGGAAATCCCATCCCGTTCCACTCCCGGAAGAATGACTCCCACTCCCGTGTTGTTTTTTAGTTTTTTGTTTTTTTTGCCGAAATCTGTCAATTGCAGTAAAAATATAGTACAGATCACAGCGTGCCCACCTTATTAGTTGAATAAATACCCGAAATGTAGTTTTTTGTTATTATATTGAACTGAAAGCCATCTTATGCACAGTGTTGCACAGATTAAATTTAATGTAAATCATCCATGCTAACACACACGTCTTCTATTTTTTTTTTTATATTTCACTCTCTATAGATATATTTTTCAAAGACGGAGTTTCAAAGTTTCTCGCTCAAATTCACATGAGACCTAAAGCGCATCCTGTTTGCTTAAAAGCGCAACGTTTCGTTGTTATTCTGAGTGCACACAAATAAACGTAGAGTCTTTACAGATTCGAAAGATGTATTAGGCTACTTTTATCTGTATGACCAAAAATTACGGAGATTTTAAGAGCAAGTGAGCGCACCGGAGCCTGTCCACTCTCCACACAAACACTTCAATAGCGCACATTTCTCCAGGTTAACATCATATTGAGCGGTCATGTAAAGTTGCTACTACATACATCTTTCAGATGAAAAGCCATATTTGAGGTTGATGAATGATAGGTGAGCGTTTGGATGTCCTGCCCGAGTCTATTACCACATAGACCAGCCGTTAACAATCTGTCCATCACGGACTGCGTCATTCACTTAACCAGCCACACCAAAGCAAACTGGAGGAGAGCATAAAGAGACAGGGCAACTAGAATTGAGTTCAGAATTAAAATATACAGTTTATAGTTTATTTATATAAAAGGTATATTTGTGTGTAAAGTTGGGTATCATTACTATTCCCGGTCCCGCCCACTCCCGATTAAATTTTTTCCTGTCACGTCCCATTCCCGTGACCCCTGGGATTCCCGAAAAAATGTCAGCCTCTAGCTACCAACTCTCCGCCGGACTCAAAACTCAAAGTGTTGGGTAGACTACTAGTATATTGTCATTTTCTTCTTAATTTGCAGATTGCAACAACCCAACCTTGTTTCTGTAAGGACATTCAGTATGTTTTCTACAAACGGCTGATGTGTTTACTCTTTATGTGGTGTGTAAAAGCTATGCAAAATACAATCTGAGCGGTCAGACTGAAATGGGTTTCCAGAAATTCAGGGAACCAGGGTTACACGTGTAACTAAGCCATTCACTTTCGAATGGGAAATTGCACTTAAAAATATTTTCATGAGTTAGGGGAGGGGGGTGAGGTGTTCATGTTTTCAGGAGGTAGGGTTGTGGATGAGGTTTCTGAGGGGGACAGGGAGATTGGAGTTGAGGGCTCTCACAGCCTGGAGGAAAAATCTGTTTGATACTCCTACCTTATTGCAGGAGCTGGAAGAGGTTGTGGGAGGGATGGGTAGGGTCCTTCACGATGCTGGCTGCCTTGCTGGAGCATTGTGCAAGGATAATGTCCAGGATGGAGGGGAGAGGGGCACCAATGATCTGTGCAGCTGTGTTCGCTGTCCGTTGTAGGGTCTTGGGGTCAGCAGCACTGCAATTTCCATACCAGACAGTGATGCAGCTCGTCTCCACACACTCAATGGTGCCCCTGTAGAAAGTGATGAGGATGGGTGGAGGGAGACTTGCTCTTTTCAGCTTTCGGAGAAAGTGGAGACGATGTTGAGCAACGTGATGTTGGTGGTCCAGGTGAGATCCTCTGTAATGTGCACTCCCAGGAACTTAGTGCGGCTGACTCTCTACGTGACCAAGCCATCAATGGTCAGTGGGAGGTGGTCAACAGAGTTTCTCCTGAAGTCCATCACTTTGTCTTACTCACATTGAGGGACAGGTTGTTGTCACCACACCATTCAGCCAGCTGTGACACTTCCTTTCTGTAGTGTGTTTCCTCGTTGTTTCTGATGTGGCATTACACAGTTGTGTCATCAGCAAACTTGATGATGTGGTTGGAGCTGAACTTGGCAGTGGAGGCATGATGAAAAGCAGAGGGCTGAGCACACAGCCCTGTGGGGCACCTGTGCTCAGTGTGTCAGTGCTGGAGCTATTGTGGCCAACACAGATTGACTGAGGTCTTTTAGTTAAAAATTCCAGGATCCAATTACAGAGGGTTAAGTTGAGGCCCAGCAAGTTTAGTTTGTTGATAAACTGCTGAGGGATTATTGTGTTGATTGCTGAGCTGAAGTCGATGAACACCATTTTAACTGAAGGGCCTTTCTGTTCCAGGTTAGTAAAGTGGAGAGTGGAGGATATTGCATCAATCGTGGAACGGTTTGGACGGTATGCAAACTGGAATGGGTTCAGTGTGTTTGGGAGACTGGACTTGATGTGATGCATGACTAACCTCTCAAAGCACTTCATCAAGATTGGGGTCAGTGCTATGGGATGAGAGTAATTAGCTGCTTTTCTACTGTCAGGCCAGTGCGAGCCAATGCTTTAAACAGGCCGGGCGGGGCTAATAACCTCGGACCTGTATTACCGAGCCCAAAATCACGATGCGTTTCCACCGTCGGGCCAGAAGCTCTGCAGCGCTTCACCAAAACCTGCCCTTTACACGCCTCTCTGGAATGACTTCACGCAACCCCATCATCTCACCAACAGAAAACTAATCAGTAATAAGTCATTGCAATTAGCGTGATCACAAAACAAACATGGTAAAAGCGGCCGTTTGTTTGCATATTTTGGTAAATATTTAGATCCAAAAGCATCAATGTTTTACAATAATTGAATTAATTCATCAGGATTCAAAATTAGTCACACAGAAATATAGCAGTACGAACCGTTATTTCACAAAATTCACATATTAATATACTAGTGTTTTCTAAGTTGGTTAGGGTTAGGATGAAGTTGCAGATCCCGACTTGCCATCTCCTCATTAGACCCGCCTTTAAGAAATACATCTGTACGGATTATGATTATAAAGAAAGAGTTGTTGTTTTCTATATGTTTTATTTAGTTAAGTTCTAATTTAAAGCTTTCTATAGATATAGTTATCATGTCTAAATTGAACAAACAGGCTATGATCATCAGGGACCACTGTCTGCCGCTGGCCGCTAGCTACTTTAAAAAACAAAAACGTACATTTAACGAATAGAAAAATGCTCCAAATGTTTTTCTAAATTAACTTAACAAAATACAATCAAAGTATTCTAATTGCTGAAACAGTATAGTATAAGCTGTTTAAAAAAAAAAGACGGGCTCGAGCTGGTAACTCTGATAAGCTGTCGAACACGGGCCGGGCGAGGGCCTGAGCATCTCAGGCCAGGCCTATATTTTAGGCCGGTACAGGGCTCTAAAGCATAAGTCACTGATTTAATCTACAAAAGGACAGATATACGTTGATGCAAACGCTCAACAGATCTCCACAGGAAATTACTTTCTGACCTCTGGACACCTCCCCTTTGTTTGCATGCATTCCAAAAGAACACACAAACTTTTATTGACTTTCTGCCAAAAGAAAATCAGTAATTACTGCTGCTATTAAAGCAATATACCTAATAGACAACATATCATATAACATTAGTATTTATCTTTTATATGCTTGGTGGTTATCAGAATTTAGGATATTTTAATCTATGCCTTAATCCCGTGTAGAAGATGAAGTTAGTATACATACTCTGTCTATGCCAAATACTTGATGTTTGATGTTAAATGTAAGCTGGTTTTATTAGCAATAATTTGGTGTGGATGGAAAGCCTTAACATCAGGCTGATCATCTAAAGAACTCAAACACTTCGTCAAACTTCTCACTGAAGAGATTGTAAGAGCCTGAAGTCACTCGAAACTCTGAGAAGAACTTCAAGTGAACAAGTCACTCTCACGTCACCAGGAACAGCAACCAATCACAGGAGGGCTTTCCTAGAAACGCGTCACACAATGCCAACATCAGCAGCCAACCAGCTGCCTGGAGGTTCCCCAACCAGGAAAGGCAAACGCAACCGGAGACCAGAGCAACTCGGCGTGAAAGCAAGTAAACCAAACAAATCTCTATTTTGCTGGAACTGATCGAATCAATCTTTAAAAGTAAAGATAGTAGTTATCTGCTCAGGTTCAATTTATGAAATAGCAAGAGTGCTAGACTTAAACTTCATGCAAACACAATAACTCCTGAACTATGTGTATGTGTTGTAGTAAGTTTAGTCCATATTTTGTAGAATAACAGTATGAAAATAAACCTTGTTTCATTTATAAGAATCATTGTCTCATGTTGTGAAATTCTCAAGTCTAAACAACTGCTAAGATTCCTTGTTACCTTGCTCATGGAAAAATTATTGTGTTTTAAAATATAATTGGCCACGATTAAGTAAAACAAATTGATAAGACACTAAGTTCGACTACGACGCTGGACGTCTAAGTTGATAAGGTGTCAATTATTTGAATCAGATCGGTTCAATATCATCAACCCGAATCTATAAGATTTGATTCGCAAAAGGATAAAATAAGAGTTAATTTCATTACACTTCATAGCAGAATCTTTGATAACAGCCACCTCTGCGCTCTGCTTGAAAGTCATGCACTTTAGGCCACCTTCTAGGTGACAATGTATACCCCTGTCGCACCTAACTGCTAACATCCATCCTGAACCCATCAACGCCAGCTGAAAAACGATACAACACCTGCCAGATTGCAGTAAGAGGTCTTGTCGAGAGGGTGTTTGGAAAAAGTGTTTCTCCTGCCTGCAGAATAGGCTTCGAACAAAGCTTTATACAACATTGGCACTCATTGATGCTCTGGCAGTGCTGTATAACTTTGGGAAAAGACTTGGAAATGAGATACTATCAGAGTTTGAAGTGGATTACTGAATTGAGCACAGAGAGGATGAAGGAGAGGAGCACCATGCTGCCACTGCAAATGGCAATGCTGTCAGGAGGACCTTAATTGAAAACATTTTCACTGCGTAATAGCAGTGTGTGTATGTGTATTTTTATTTATATAGCATGTAGTAGTGTATTGTACGTAATGTAGTATAGTATGTAGTTTATATATTAATAATATATTTTTCATTAACTGTTCCCATCTGGTGGAATGACCTGCCTGTCTAAAAACACACCTCTTCCATCTTCATTTGACCCTCTAACTCTAGTACTCTCTATTCTAATTTTATTTTATCTAATCTGTCTTTTTTTTATAAAAAAAACACACATGTTTGACCCTCTATCAATAGCATATTATTCTCTAACTGCTAGCTTTTCTTGTAAAACTAACACTAGGTTTCTTTTTTCTATATTCTATATACTCGTTTTCTTAAATAAATAAAAAATAAATAAATGTAAAAAAAGGCTTGCTACGTGTACTGCGTTAGGCTAACCAGGACTTGTCATAGCACTTGTATGTTGTTGCTTTTTTGTTGGTTTTGATTGCTTCTATAATGTCCTCATTTGGAAGTCGCTTTGGATAAAAGTGTCTGCTAAATGACTAAATAAATAAAAATATATTTATGGATGTATGTTACTTTAAAAGTGGTTATTTGATAATTTATGCAGTGCACATTTTTTACCTTACATTATTTATAATTTATAAAAAAAACTTTTTGTTGTATTTAGTTAATATTGCCCTTTTTTCTAGAATTAAAAATATTTCACCTTTTCTTTTATTACAGTAATACGAGAGTAACATGCATTTGTGATATTACAGAACTAAACAATTTACTAGTTATACTGTGGCATGCGAAAGTTTGGGAACCTCTTGCAGAATCTATGAAAACTTTTACTCTTTACAAGTTCATTACAATGAAGATAATACAAGACCAGGTCAAGCAAATGGAGCACTAGTAACTAGAACAGTACTCAGAGCTATATGCAAGAGAAAACATCTTAGAGGTTGCATTGTATGGTCCTAGGCAGTGTTGGGGGTAACGCATTACAAGTAACGTCTCGGTTACTTGTGTAACCCTCGTTCCCTGAAGGAGGGAACGGAGATGTAACATCAGTGTGACTGACTAATGGGATCTCGCCCGAGAGCCCAATCACCTTCGAGTGTTAACAAAACAAGCCAATGATAGTTGGCGTGCGTGTTTCGCCACGCGCACTCCGCCCCGCGGTGCGGGCATAAAAGAAGAGCGCATGCAAACGCACAACAGTTTTTCACTGAGGAGCCGAGACTGTGTGCCCCAGCCGTACAGCGGTGGTACAGCAACTATGGCGACGGGACGTTATGTCTCCGTTCCCTCCTTCAGGGAACGAGGGTTACACATGTAACCGAGACGTTCCCTATCAGTCAGTCACGTTCGACGTAACATCAGTGTGACTGACTAATGGGATCCCTTGGAAAACGCCACTATTGCTGACCCCCTCCAGTGCCCTGCAGAAGCCGGCAATTCCCCCCACACCAGATGGGATGGAAGATAGGACAGGGCTTAGGCAGAGATGACAGCCGCTGCTGTTCCGTACAGTGGGTAGGATAACACTGGGAAAGTGACTCCAAGTAGGGGGACACTACGGAGCCACATCCTGTGTAAGGAGGTACCATGTGGAGATTACACATATGGACTGGCCAAGGGCAGTACTACATATGGGAGTCTCTGAGGTAGACTCAGCCAGCTTGGGGTGAGATGGCTACACAGCAGAGAGGGCAGAAGGTCTCTGCCAGGGAAAGACACAGGCTCACCGTGAGGGGAGCCGTACCGTGGAAGAATACACATGTGGGATCATCCAAAGGGGAATCACTACACACGGGCACCTAGCCCAGCACAAGGACTGACCTTGGGCAACACACGAGTGCTGGACCTGGCGTCTGGCGCTCCGCCACACCTGACTGCCGAGGGTGCGGGAGGAACTTCAACAGGGTTCGCCATGGGGAACTGAACTGAGAAGCAACAAGGCGCACGTATCTGGTCCGTAGAGGAGAATGGCGCAGCAAGCGAGATTGACACAGGTTCCAGTGTTACTGGCCATCTGAGACAAATACACGGGAGGACACTGGCTCTATACGGAGATTATAAAATCTTGCAAACGTATTAGGTGTCGCCCAGCCGGCAGCTTTACAAATGTCTGCTATCGAGGCGCCCCGCGCCAAAGCCCAAGAGGAAGCAACGCCTCTCGTAGAGTGTGCTCTCACACCAAGCACCGGGCCTGATAGGCCAAGACTATAGCCTCCACTATCCAGTGGGCGAGTCTTTGTTTGGAGACAGCTTTCCACTTCTGCTGTCCTCCGAAGCAGACAAAGAGCAGTAACTCGAGGCAATTGATATGCCACTGCAGATGGGGCCCTGTCCAGAGCCCCGCAGCTGCATGCCAGTTGCACATTGCCCCCCAGCCCGTTGTAGAGGCATCTATTTAAACAACAACATGCCTGGATACTTTCTCTAGGGGAACTCCTGCCAGAAGAAAAGCAAGGTCCGACCATGGGCTGAAGGTGTGGCGGCAGGACGGGGTGACTGAGACCCGGTACGTGCCGTGGCACCATGCCCATCTCGGGACCCGGTCGTGAAGCCAACGCTGAAGCGGTCTCATATGAAGCAATCCGAGCGGCGTGACAGCGGCTGCGGATGCCATATGCCCCAGGAGCCTCTGAAAGTGTTTCAGTGGAACCACCCTCTTGCGCTGGAAAGACTCCAGGCATCTCAGCATTAACTGAGCACGCTCCTTTGAGAGACCTGCTGTGAGGTTGACCGAGTCCAACTTCATGCCGAGAAAAGAGATCCTCTGCGTAGGGGAGAGTTTGCTCTTTTCCCAGTTGACCTGAAGCCCCAACCGGCTGAGGTGACTGAGCACCGAGACGCGGAAGTAGGCGTCTTTCAGGTCGATCGCTGCAAACCAATCGAAGGGACGGATGCATTGAAAGATGCGTCTCTGCGTCAACATTCTGAACGGGAGCTTGTGAAGAGCCCGGTTCAGAACGCGCAGGTCCAAGATTGGTCGTAACCCACCGCCTTTCTTGGGTACGATGAAGTAGGGGCTGTAGAACCCTGACTTCATCTTGGCTGGAGGGACCGGCTCTATCGCGTCCTTCGCCAGTAGGACCATGACTTCTGCATGCAAGACAAGGGCATCCTTGTTCAACACTGAGGTGAACCGAATGCCCCTGAACTTGGGAGGACGCCAGGTGAACTGAATCACGTAGCCAAGTCTGATGGTACTCAGGAGCCAGCGAGACAGCCCCCCCCCCAGGGACCGTACAAGCGGGACCAGGGTAGTCACCGACGTACCCGCGGTGGGGCAGCGAAGTGAAGCACTGGGGCCCGACTCGGAAGGCAGTGTGTCCCGAAGTGGGGTCTGAGTGTGTGGTGCGACACTCACCTAGCTCCATGGCTGGGCAAGGGGCGCGGGAGAAGGCATCGTGTCCTCGGACCGGACCCTGCTGCCCACTGGCGAAGGGAGAGGGGGATAGAAATGTGGAGAAGGGGTCTCGTGCACTGCCATCCTCGCCCTCTTGGGACCCGGAGGAAAAGGAAACTGCTCTTTTTTTGAAGTTTTGGCGGAACAGAACAAAAAGGAAACAAAAGATTATCCACCCAGCCCTCCTCCAGGGGAAGGAGTGGTGCGGTCACCATCTCCTGAAGAGCAGGATCCAGAGGCTCCGGGTCGCCCGTCTCAGGGACACCGCCTGGCCTGGTGCTTCACGGGCTTGGCAGGGGCGGAGGCGGGATGCGCCGCTTTCCTGCGGCCAGCTCCATGTTGCGGCCGTCGTCACCCTGACCATGAGCCGAAGTAGCCCTCTGAAACCCGGAGGAGCTAGAACGGGGCAGGGCGAGGAGGTATCTGGAACGCAGCATCGCGATGGTCATGTTCCCGCAATGAGAACATGCCTCATCCACGAGCGCTGCCTCAGCGTGCTGATAGCCCAAGCACGAGGGACAGCGATCGTGACCATCAGATGAAGCCAGGAAACGACCACATCCAGAAACACACGAGTGGGAAGCCATCTTTAAAAAGACGCCCGTTGCTCGTGGAGCTCTTTTAGAATTGCTCTTTTAGAAAATACTCTTTTAAAAGCGCTGAAGCACCCAGGGGAGGTCGCAGCGCGACTGCAGAATGAAGAGCTGCAGCACGCCGTCAGAAGCAGCACTGTACAGCAACATCCGCTGACGCGCCGTAACACCAACGCTGTTTTCCTTTTTTTTTTGTATTTTTTTTCTTGCAAACACTCTCGGAGATTCGCTGAAAGGCTCGGCTCCGAAGCGAAAAGCTGTTGTGCGTTTGAACGCGCTCTCCTTTTATACCCGCACCGCAGGGCGGAGTGCGCGTGGCGAAACACGCACGCTAACTGTCATTGGCTTGTTTTGTTAACACTCGAAGGTGAGTGGGCTCTCGGGTGAGATCCCATTAGTCTGTCACACTGACGTTACGTCGAACGTGACTGACTGATAGGGAACACAAGTTACGTAATCAGATAACTTTTTTCAAGTAACTAATAAAGTAATGCATTACTTTTTAATTTGCAAGAAAATATCTGAGTTTTTCAAAAAAGTAACACCAGTTACTTTATTTTCCCATTTATTGACTTGATAAGTCTCCTGTCCCCATGTTAGGAGAAATCAGAAGTACAGAGGCGTTTTGTGTGAACATGATGTTACTGTAGTTCTAGACTAAACGTGAATGTGCATTAATTCATCCCATTCGCAAAAAAAACGATTTAGTATTCATCAAAATGAATTAAAACAGTGAAATGCAAACCTGCAATAATTAAATGTTAAATAACAAATGTATCTAATCCCATTTTATTAACCAATGTCTTTGCTGTTGACCTTTGATGATCCAGTTCAACCATAATAATAAGCAAAAATTACTTTAGATAAACTAACAATTGTGCTTTATTGTTTTTCTATTGCTGAAGAGTGTTTAACCTTCTTCTCCTGCACAGATGTGAATTTACTCTTCCTTCAGCCTGATGCTTATTTATTACACGTTTTGGTGTGAAAGTGCTTTTACATAGGCTATAAATAGAACTACTGTTAATAACAAACAATCAAGCCCTGCTCATGTTTAAAAAGCAAAGCTAAAGTAATGTATCGCATTACTTTGCTTTCCTTAAGTTACGTAATTACTTTTTAGGGAGTAATGCAAATTGTTATGCATTACTATTAAAAGTTACTTTTCCCAGCACTGGTCCTAGGGCTGGACATCGGGCCAATTTTCACACCATAGTTAACACGCAGGTTGGGCATTGGGCCTGTTTTAGGATTCTCTTACTTTTTGTGTTTTAGACAATTATCCATCAATTAAAGGGTAATTCACCAAAACATTAAAAAAAGCCCATGTTTCACTCACCCTCAAAGCATCCTAGGTGTATATGACTATTCTTTCAGACGAATCCAATCCGAGTTATATAAAAAAACTTGGCTCTTCCAAGTGTTAGAATGGGAGTAGCTGGGTGTTTTTGTTCAACAGTCCAAAAGTAGTCAAATAAAGTGGACGCATCCATAATAAAGGCTGTGTTTACACTGGCAGAAAAAATCAGATCTTATGCCCATATGTGACACAGATCGGAATTTGATGCATGCGTGTAAACCCAAAAATCTGCACAAGATCCGATCTGAGCCATTTCCAAATGTGGTTTTAAATTGGATACATATCCGATATCTGGACATCCGACCTATGTCTAAACACGCATATGCGATTCTCCACAGAACTCCCAATGCGGGGGTAACACGTTTGCTTATAAAGATTTTTAATGGCGTTTTAATGTCGGCGTGCTGTATGCGCTTGCATTTTATTGAAATGTAAACTTTATATAGCTAAGGAATTGCACATTCAGGAGCTGGTTTTCAACCCCTGCCCTGTGAATTTTGAAAATAACAACTAATTACTAATAAAGCTAATAACTAAATTATATTTCTCAGCAATGAGGTGATAACTTAGCAGTTTTTGTAATTAAACCAATAAGCTTGTTCGCAATGCTTCACAATCATTCTCTCCCTCGCACGTGGGTGCATGCGTTCATTCGATCGTTCTCTCTCTCTCTCTCTCTCTCTCGTTAATTATTTTGAATTAATTTACATAAATATAATCTTTATTTCTCTAAAGAATTCTACCTCAGCTGTAGATAAAATAGTCTAACAAATTAAAATTACTGTTATTTTTCTGTCTTTATCTGTTCAGTCATATTTTGTGCTGCAAAACATCTGTGACAGCCGTTGCTGGCAAATAATAATGGCCATTCGATGTGAATTATTTAAATAATTTTAATAGCACGGCCATTTAACACCCGAGGGTCTATTGTGCATAGTAAAGCGATCACTATAGACAATCCTTTTTGGCGGGAATTAATGTAAACACAGATATCGGATACCAGTCATGTCTAAAAGGAATGTAAACAGATGGGTCAAAAAAATGGATATGGTCAGAAGATCGGATATGTGCATTAAGACTTGCAGTGTAAATGCAGCCAAAATGTGCCTCACATGGCTCCGGGCATGAATGAAAGCCTCCTGTAGTGAATCGATAGGTTTTTGTAAGAAAACTATCCATATTTAAAATGTTGTAAACAATGTTTTTCTCATTTTCACTGACTGTTATACGTGCAAGCTGTTCCGGTGGATGACGGAGGACGTAGGTGTCGTGCGCCTCTGAGATTTGCTAGTCTCGCAAAAGGAAAGTCTCTTTTTGGCTTATATCGAAATCCTCCTACATGTCTCTTAACAAATCCTAATTTTGTGCTTCTAATTCGTGACCAGCGTTTTATTTTGCTGTCTCTCCTCTGTGCTTCCTTCGTTCATCACTAATCACCGGTGCATGCACGATGTGTACGTCCTACGTCATCCGCCGGAATGGCTTGCACTTATGATAGCCAGCAGAAGTAAGAAAAAAGTGTTTATAAAGTTTTAAATATAGATATTTTTCTTACAAAAAGGCATGGCATAACTACAGGAGGCCTTCATTCACCCCTCGGAGCCATGTGAGGCACGTTTTATTACAGATGCGTGCGTTTTATTTGACTACTTTTGGACTGTTGAACAAAAATACCTGCTGTAGCAAGGTTCAGGGGATGTAGGGAAGGAAGACGAGGAAGTCAGGGTGAGCCAATGGGGTCTTTTATTCAACAAACAATAATCAACTGCCGGACGTTCTGCCGCTGCTTTCTCTGCGCACCCTCTCTGCCACAGACTGCCCTCGTGCTCGTCCTCGTGCTCGTGGATGGACGTGAATCCGACAGCCCTCTTCCAGGACTGCGGGGCCCTTTTCTCATCTCTCCGACAATCACTGGAATTAGACACAGGTGTTAATCATCATTCACTTGCCCTCCGTTTCACCACTCGTCTCAGAATCCGCTTTCCCACTAGCGCGTTTCACCTTCCCACGCCCCCCCTCGCCACACCTGCCTACTCCCATTCTAACACTTGGAAGAGCCAATACTATTTTTAATATTACTCTGATTGGATTCATCTGAAAGAAGAAATTCATATACACTTGGTGAGTAAAACATGGGCTAATTTTCATTTTTGGGTGAACTAACCCTTTAAAGTGATGGAAAAGATGGTGGAAATAACACAAGACCATGCTACTGCAGCTGTCAAGACTGGCTCGCACAGTGTCCCACTCATCAAGAGTAATGAATGTGCCTGGAAGAGTTATAAAAGAAATGACTGGATTAAAACTAGGGGTGCCTCTGACTAAATATTTTTTTCTAGTCAACTAGTAGTCATTCATTTAAGCCATTAGTTGAATAATTTCACAATTATATTAGATCATTTTTCAGCATCTGGCGAAGCTGATATATTGAAAGGTTATTTGCTCAAATCTCATTTTTTATTGTACAGCTGTTGTCCCTGTATTTAATTATGACCTACTGTTGTTGTTGTTTCTTTCAGTTTGGTCGGAGCTGGTTGAACTTGGTGACAGCGCTGACCAGCATGTGGAGGCTGATGTGTCCATTGAGGTGGTTGCTCCTACACCTCAGAGCAGAGCCCTAAATACGCCAGCTCCTCAGAGCATCTCAGAGAGAAAAGAGCTGCTCACGCCAAGCCTCTCTTCCCAGCGCACAACCACTCTACATCATGTCAACAACGTGATTTCAGAGTGAAGAATTCACTACTGTGGCTCTATTTCAGTGTTTCTCAAACCTCTTACAGACCCCCTAAACAGTACATTTTGTACAACTCCCTGATTGGTTACACCCATTTCAGGCCTTGTATTCTTTGCTAATGAGCTGACGAGTTCAATTAGGTGTGTTTGATGGGGGAGACATTCAAAATGTGCAGTGCTGGGGGGTCTATAAGACAGGTTTGTGAAGCACTGCTCTTTTTGTTATTAAAGGAATAATTCACCCCAAAATGTAATTTGCTTATAATTTACTTGCCCTCGGGCCATTTATGTAGATAAGGTTATTTTGTTCCTTTGGAACAGATTTAGAGAAATGTAGCATTACATGGACCCAGTGAAGTGAAAGGGTGAAGTAATTAAAGTGATTTAGATTAATAATTTAATTAGGGTTAGGGTAACTTATATACTGTTTTTTTTTTAGTCTTTGATATTTGTTTACACTTTATTTTTAGGTGTCCTTGTTACAGTGTAATTATACATTGAAGTACGGAGTAATATTAATTAACTACTAAAATGTAAGCCTGAGCTGTTTTAACTGAAATAAACTAGTACTGATTGATCTTGAAATATGTCAGTGCTCTTGTTTTGTCTCAAGATGCACACCAGTTATGTTTTTTCTAAGGCATGTCTATAAAAATTACTTTGAAATCCTAATTGAACGGTGGCCTAGTTCTGGCTTAAGCTAAACCCTGTCTGTGAAACTGGGCCTACATATGCTTATTATATGGTTTAATAGTAAGTACATGTAAAAAGGACACTGTGAAATAAACTTATCTAATATTTTTGTCCATTTCACACAAAGAAAAATGGAATGTGATCATTTGCCCACAAATGTAATTTGATAATTATAAAACCAAATTGGTCATTTGTGTGTGCACTACAAGAGTTGTTTTGGATTCTCATCTATTTGATTTATTCTTAAAAAAAAAAGTAATTTATTTTGTATGGCATACAACATAGTTTTAATTATAATAAAACTATTTCAATATGTACTTATTTTTATTTTATGTTTTTCAATTAAATACAAATATAATTAAAAAATAAATTTAATAGGGTACTTAAAGGGATTCTCCACCCAAAACCAAAAAAAATATCTAATTTACTCACCCTTTATGTCCAAGATGTATTACTTTTTTCTGTTACACAGAGATTTTTTTTATTACGAGTTCATATAACACAAGAGAATGGTCTCTTAAAGTTTACATTTTCTTAACATCTACGATCAAGAGAAAGTTATCAATTAGTGAGAAGTTGGAGTTTTGTCCACTTTTCTCTTTTTACAAAAATACAGTAACAGTTGAATTCTTACATTCATTTGAATACAAAAAAGGGCAAACACTGTCACTGGTTGTTGAATTGTTTTATTCCATATACACTGTTTTTTGGGGTAATCGTTCTAAACATAGACATGCTGCATCACTGCACAGCTCCAGATGATAAAGTCTTAGGGCAAACAACCAAGAAGTGAAAGAGGCGAAGAACAGAAATAAGGGAAATTCAGTAGTATGGAAGATTTCAGGAAACAGACATTGTGTGCATATCTCACTACTCTTTTTCTAACTTTATGAGCATGGGAAACCCACCTAAATTCATCGCATTATATCACACTGACGTTGCCTTTTTCATTATATGTGAAAATACAGTACACAGGTTATTTTCTGACTAAGTTAACCCTGACAAACGCGTCGTGCACATTATATACACACATATACAGGAGCTGATAAAACAACATAAACAACAAACAATATATTAATACAAAGGCTCTAATACACAACAGGACCCTTTCCCTTCACACAGTTACATTTAGTAAGTCATTTAATGCCTGCGTAGTGGGACCCTGCACCTCAGAAACAAGCCTTATGCAAACATAGGTACAAATATGTCATGAATACATTACAAGTGAGCTGCTCATTGTACTCTAAGTTAATAGTTACCTTCAAATACTGTCTGTGCCATAAAACCATACATGTTAGTGTTCAGGTAGGTAAATTTTTTAATAGTGTAAATAAGTTATTTTCTCCATACTGCTCCACCAGGACATAGTTGATATAAAAAAAGTGACCATAGAAGAAGGAAGTTCATGCTAATGCCTGCTATAGCACCCCTTGAAACAGTTCTGAGAATGCAACATGTAAAGTACTTGTGTTATGTACTGCGGTTTGATACGCTCACATACTTGCTTAGAGTATCTTTGAGCAAGGTAGACATCTAATGATATGACCTTCAGAACATGGGGATGAGACGATGTGATAGTTATTTGATTGGAACCTGCTGTTTATGAAAAAAAAACAGTCCAACTATCCCAGTTTGTAGCATTTTCCATCAATATGATTTCCATCAATTGATAAACGGATAAACCTGCACTTTAGGCACCAACCACTTCAACTAGTGACTAGTAGATAACTTTAAAGGGGTCATGACACAGACACTGAACTTTGATTTTTTTTCCATTACAGTCCATTATACTATAAAACATTTATACAAATTAAGCTCAGATGAGCTTTATTTGTCACATACACAATTATACAGAGTATAATGAGGAGTGAAATGTGTTCTCTGCATTTAACCCATCCAAGTGTACACACTTGGAGCAGTGGGCAGCCGACTGTGCAGCGCCCGGGGAGCGACTTCCTGTCGGAGCCGGGATTCGAACCCACAACCTTGGGTTTCAAGTCCAACGCTCTATCCATTAGGCCAACGACTGATTTAAAGTTTCAGAACTCAAAAAATAATACAAAACACAAGTATTTATGAAACAAAGTTGCTAAAATGATTTGCTTTCAATGTGTTGGCACAGGATCACCTCACCTTCATGGACCACCCAGTGGCAGTTTTGAGTGTGAATTGGACACACCAGTGGGGAGATGTTTTGCTCATGAAATGATAGTGCCAGAATAACAGCATGAGAACTTTATTTTTCTGGTGTCTCTGTCTTATCTCAGCAAGAATTTGTTCATGCTCGGTAAGATGATTTTAGTGTTTTCTGATGTGGTGGATGATCAATTTTGGAAATTGCTACTGTGGACGCAGAGCATTTTGAAACAAAAAGCATTCTCAAATGTATCCAGATGAATGTAAACAGGCTGCTGTACTTATATAGTTGAATGAGTTTTTTTTCACATACAGCAGGGTGGTCCAACTCTGCAGAACATTGGCCCCCACCAGGAGCAGAGGTCAACTTCATCCCCAATTAAGCAGCTGAACCAGCTAATCGAGGTCTTCAGGATCACTAGAAACCTCCATGTAGGCGTGCTGGGCCAGGCTGGAGCTGGATTCAGCAGGACAGTGGCTCTCAAGGAGCAGGATTGGACACTGCTGATATGTGGCTAAATTTGAATGGTTGCCATTATTCAGCATGCAGAATTTTCAAAGCAATTCTATATGCATCATGGCGAGATCATGCAAAGATGTTAGCCAAGGATATGGCCATCCATACTAAAACAGCTTCAACATGAGCAATCCATTCAAATGGACAGAGACAAATATGCTGAAGTATGTCATGACCTCTTTAACAATCAATATCTACAGTTCTCTTCCTAACCCCTGATTGCTTTGAAACTCCCATATTAAAGTGCTAACTGACTTTTATAACTGTCTGTTTGTTTTACTGTATTTTACTTCA
Source organism: Schizopygopsis malacanthus (assembly GCA_027474115.1). NCBI lineage: Eukaryota > Metazoa > Chordata > Actinopteri > Cypriniformes > Cyprinidae > Schizopygopsis > Schizopygopsis malacanthus. The sequence continues at coordinate 106,210 of JAPDDM010000090.1, forward strand.
AGCATTTTTAATACTTTTAGGCCTTCGTTCTTTGGGTTAAATACACACGTTTAGGATATTGGCAGAAGGCTAAAAATGGTTTATATAAATATTAGCTATCTAACCCAGTCCTAGTCACCCTGTGGTTGGTTATTGAGGGTTTAGGCTTGATAAGGTAAACTGCTTTCTACAATGAACCTAAAACTGTAAGCAAATAGACCTTTCAAGATCCCCAACACCAAATCTTTACTTGTCTACAGTGATCAGTAAAAGGAAACTCAGGTGTGCAAACCCGAACCTCACATGGGCTTCTGGTATACGGTTCAGATAGACTCCAGCAATTCATCATAATGTCTGGAAGTAAACTGCTATTGATGACGTGTAATTTACATCTTTGCATTCTCAGAGTATAACTTTTATTAATGGCAGCATATTATTTGCCTTTTGTACCTTGTATAACCGGGGGGGGGGGGGGGGGGGGGGGGGGGGTTCTTGGTTATTTGTATAACCAAGAAATCAACCAAATGTTCACACTTGGTTTTGTGAAAACAGCCTAATACTGAACTGTAATATAGTAAATATTTTTGTGTGATGCGGTTTAGGACTCTGCATGCATAACTATAAAGGAAATCATAGTTATTCTATTCAACTCATTGTCCCTTTAGAAAGGTTACAGCACAGTATAAGGAGCAAACATCAATGACAAAAACACTTTCAGAATAGAGCTGGTTAAGCACATTGTCACTCTCATAGGGGGAAAAAAACAGACCCTCTTAACACAGTTCTCTGATCTCTTATATACGGTGGCCATGCACATACTGCAGTCGTCACTCTTTTCAGTGCCTAAAGGGGTAGTTCACCCAAAAATGACAATTCTGTCATCATTTACTCACCCTAACAGCAAAATATAGTTAATCTCTTTTTGTACATAAGATCAAAATCTATGGGAATTTAAAAATTTTAAAGTAATCCACACAACTCTAATTAATTAAAGGGTCATCGGATGCCAATTTTGGGTCTTAATGAAAAGTCTATAACATACTTTGGTTAAAAATATTTAATGGTATTGTAAAACCACACCCTTTTTACCCTGTCAAAAACAGCTCTTTTCAGAGCAAGCCGTTTTCTTGTGTGCCGCTTTAAATGCAAATGAGCTCTGCTCACCCCACCCTTCTCTTTCAAGCACTTTAGCCGCATTCAACGTGAAACTTGCTAACTAGCGTGTTATTAGGAAAAGCAATTTGCAAAGATTCATAAAAAAAACCTATACTCACTTCTGTAGGTAAAGGCTGGATCACGAATGATTCGCGCGAACAAACGCATTTAGGTAGATCGAGGGCACATTCCCTTCAGAAACAAACAAAATCCACTGCATCTTTAGCGGCTCAGATGTCGGGAGTAAATGACGAATGCTATGTTCATTATTACATCCATCAACAGAACGCCTCAATTGCTAAGGTGTCATTCTTGTCTACATCTGCTCCAGAGGTGATCACTCAGGGCGAGTCTAAAGTACGATACCAGTCCAGTCTGTGCTAAAACGCTACTGTCAGTCAACTATCGTAGGAGCGGCCTTAGTCCGTGTGACGTCACACAAGAAGCTGAGAATGGCTTGATTTGAGAAAGGGGTAATGATTTTAGTAGATATAAACAAATACATACTGTGTGGATCTTTACCATTATAGGGTGGTTGTGTACACACACTGCAAACACACATTTCACATCGTTACAAAGGGTCATTGTCGCATCCAATGACCCTTTTGAATCAACTTTCTGGATTACTGTTATTTCCTTTTTGAAGTTTAAAATCTCTGGACCCCATTGACTAAACAATAATATGTAGCCAAATGGGCTCTAATGTTAGTTAGGTGAAAAACTGTTAACACACACAGACACACACAAATGTATTAAAGTTACCAAAACAAAATAAACCTATTAACCGTGATACAGTTATCAAGCACTGTAAGTTATGTTGGTAACATATTTATTCCCACATTAGGAGTTATGACTTCCAAAACTTACAGTGTGTATATGGCCAGTTAGACTTGCAGTGTTTAAATCACAATTCAAACCTAACCCATCAGTTATTTCCACTGGGATCTGTCCAGCAGTAGTAGGTATCTGAAGGTTAATTGTTTAACTGTTAAACAAAGCAGAGCTCAAAACTGATTAAATATTTCACAGCTCCAGTGGCTAAATGCAAGAACATTTTGATGTATAAAAATACAGCCCATTTGCAACAAGGTGTTGTATAGAATTGAGTGAAATTTGAGCTAAAAAGTCAATACAACAATGCTAAAGATTTGTCACAGCAGGTTGCAAGGGGATTGGCGCTACGGTTGCACATACGCCAGTCATTCATACGTAGGCAACTCACAAAATAAAAAACTTTGACCAGAGAAATCCAAGTACTGTATCCAGTTATCACAGAATGATAAAATGTCCAAGTTTTACTGCACAATCACAACGGCAGTACAGACAGATCTGGAACTTCTTTGTGTAACATACAGAGCCCGATTTGAATTCAGAGTGAAGCCAAAGCAAGATAAATATTCATTTGTATCTGAGACAGTGATCAAATTAAAATAAGGTTGGATTGAAAAGCTGATTTAATTGAGAAATGTGTGAAACTGCATCAATACTTTACCAGTACACTAACTCAAAATCACTACAGCTATTGATGGTGCAAAGAGTTGTCCAGTTTTAACATCCTTCTATCATGCTTGTCAAATTGCTCTCTCACACACACACACACACCATCATCCGAGTTCTTTATTTTAGTCTCATTTGAGCACTGGCGGCTTTTAATGTTGTTCCTAACTGTAAGTCCGCATTCACCTTTTTTCTTTTACAGTGCAGGAGCTTGCTACACCAATTTACCATTCGCCCTTCTCCCAGATTCCTTTACCAAAGCTGTCTTCCTGTGTATGTGGGAGGTGCGGATGGAACCTGTGACAATAAGAAACAAAATTATCCAATTAGAAGGTAGGATTACAGACAAGACATTTACATAAGATAAGTTTCATAAGTGGGAAAAACACCTCTCAAGTGCAATAAACAGAACAGACAATATTTCAGCACCTGAAGAGGCTGACTATCACTGCTTTACAGTCTGGTCCTTAACACCTAGTGATGCCTTTGGCTTGCATAGTTGAGGTTTAAAAAAAACACTTAATAGTCAATAATATTTTGAATTTGATGGAATTGACACTATTGGATGAGAACAAACCTTGAAATGAATTTAGCTGAATACCGACACTGCTGTCTTCAGCAGAGTTGCTTACAGCTGAATTTAACTTTTTTCATAGTGAAGTTCACACTGTTTTTGAACTGAATAATGACACCACTGTCTTGCCACCAGCTGCTTTACAGCAGAAGTGGAAGTTCTGAAGTTGGTGCAGATGGTCCCGACAATCAGGAACATGCAGATGGATTAACCTTGAAGAGAAGGCTTGCCTGCATGTGTGATGTAAGCTTGTTGTTTTTTTTTGTTTTTTTTACTTTTCAAAATGTACTTGTTTCAGAATTGAAAGGGGTTGTATGATGCGATTTCAAGTTTTCCTTTCTCTTTGGAGTGTTACAAGCTGTTTGTGCATAGATAAGATCCCTGAAGTTGCAAAGACTAAAGTCTCAAACCCAAAGAGATCTTTATAGAAATTAAGACTCTGCCATAGCCCCCTAAAACGGCTCATTTAAACACACCCCACATGTCTACGTCACAGTGTGGGAAGTTTTGCATAACACCGCCCAAACGTATACGCAATGAATGAAGGCGTAACTTTTATTTTCGCTGTAGTATTGTTGCTGCCGCCGGCACCATGTCCTGGAGATGCAGTGTTTCATTTTGAAAGTGAAATAACTTTGTTTGGGCTTTCAAAAGAGGACAGTGGTTAGAACTAGAAATCAGTGGTTAAGTTGTATTTACAACACTGTTCCAGAACAGTTCAACCCAAATATTAGAGTGTGTGCAGCGCATTTTACGGAGGACTATTTCCTGAACCTAGAAGAGTAGCCTACAATGCTGGCTTGAACAAAGGCTGTTTCAATAAAGTGCGGCAATACCAACTTTGCAAGGACAGTCTTGACGCTTCTGACTCACAGCCTTGTAAGTACATTTCTGCTTCCGACTATTTAAACACGAGTTTTGAACAGTGTAGAGATTGTTGTTGTCGTTTCTCTGATCACAAATGCAGACATGGTAATGTTTACATGCAATGCGTAAAAAGAGAGTATAAGTCATTATAATCAGTTATTATGTCCCAACTGATTGCAACAAATTCCTCATAATAATGGCTTTTATTGTTTTTGTGTTATCGCGCCGGGACACGGCATCACAATGCGGTAGTGGCGTAACATTTCCGTCTACCGCTTGAGGTATTCGACCAATCACAAGGCTGTGGATAGCTGGCCAATCAGAAAAGGCCTTGCTTCTCAGAACAATGAGCTTTGTAAAAATCGACGTGTTTCAGAAAGGCGGGGCATAGAGTAGCAACAATAAGGGGAAAATTATGTGTTTTTTAACCTTAAACCGCATAAACACATTCCATTAAACCAAATAAACAAAATAATGTTCTTTTTAGCAACATCATATGACCCCTTTAAAACTATTCTCTCTTTTCTTTTTGTTCTTTATTTCAGTTAGCTTCTCTTTTCAGAACCCTGCCTGTGTCTAAGAGAGAACCTTTCAATCCTTCTTGAGCAGGAGAAATTGCAAAATGGTGCCTTTTTGTTCCAGCGTCAAAATGGCTGATGGAATCTAGTAAGCTAGCCACAGCAAGTCCCAGTCTGATGTAGAACTTATTTGCAAAGTTGAAAGTCTTTAGTTTTTAAGTCCAAACCAAACCACTTACAAATTACCATAAGCATTGGGTTGAACACGAGTCCAAATATGATTTTGAAATATTGAACTTCCACCCATGCATTCATATACTTTAATAGGTATGTTTATCACAAGTCACAAGCTAGATCTGGTGAACTATTTTAAGAAAAATACCAATACCAAAATTTATTTCACATGTTACAGTGTCAAGTACATCCATCAAGCTACAGGCCTGGTTAGTCAGACTTTCAGCAGAACAAAGATGAATAAATGCGCATAAACATTATGGAATAAAAATTATTTAAAGATTTAAGTAACAACTGGGTAGTATAATTGCTATATCATGTCTCTCAGTTGCAAGTTTAAGAAACAACCAGAGAACTTCATACAGAAGATACTTGAAAATTACCATGCAGGGCAACCACCACCTCTACAGGATAGCCAAGAATGCTGGTATCTTCCATCATTTGGTGTGTACCATCCCAAAAATACAGAGCAAATCAGAGTTATAAATAACTCTAGCGTAGTTTGATGGAGTATCTCTCAATGTGTGCCTGCTGCCTGGCCCTGACCTTAACAATATCCTGTTAGGTGTCCTCATAAAAATGTCAAAAGGAACCGGTCACTGTTACAGCTGACATGCGGCAATGTTTTACTGCCTCTTGGCCTGTGAAGTCTGTTGTGACGTTTTACACGTTCTGTGGCATTGTGACAATGAATTGACTAAAGTGGGTGAGGAAATTCATTGATCAGCTTTCTGTCATTTCCTACAGAGGAAGAGCTGATCAATGCACTCAAAATGGCACAATAGATGCAAGCTGTCTCAAAGCTCAGGCTTCATAAAATTACTGCAAACAGGGACAAAAATAATGAACACCTTCCCAAATAAAGACCTGGACAAAGACATGTAATATACTTCCACCTCTCCATGGATGACTATCCCTGCTGTCGCTGTACACAAACACACTGCCCAGCAGGCAATAGTGACAATAGCCCAATTCAGTTCACATTTTGTTCTCATCCGATGGTGTCAGTGCAGTCAAATTGAAAATATTACTGAATATGAAGTGTCTATTAAACCCCAACTAAGCAAGCCAAATGTGACGGTGGCAAGGAACCCAAATTCCATGAAGTAACAGAAATTGAGAAAAAAAAAAAACTTACAAGAAAAAAGGTTTAGTAACAGGACCATTTCTTCTCTGGCCTCAATGAATGAACATGGTGCGAGACCAGAATTAGATTAGAAAGAAGAGTTGTAGTCTGGTCCAGCAGCTGACAACTGGCTTATCAATGGCTTTAAGCATAATGATCTTGCTTCTAGTAAATAAATGAATTGCAGTCCTAGCAGGTGTAGGCATGATGCTTGCATAGCTGGTCATAGGATCTGTGTCTAGGACTTTAGACGTTTAGGTCTTCACTGATGTGTCTCAAGGTTTTTCCATAACAAATCTTTAACTATTTGATGCATTTATTTTTAATCACTAGTTAGCTGTTTGAATCTGTTTGTTTAGACTCCTTCATTGAAAACAGTAAGTCTTTACACTAAATGCAAATCATACTTCTACAGCCAGCCTAATATCAGCGGATTATCAATCCATTTTCTCCCCCCCCCTCAATTTTTTTTTTTTTTTAATACAGTCACCTCTGTGGTAGTTGGTGATATCTGGTTTAGCTTTTGAACTGGTTCTACATTCACATTTGGTCATTGCTTCATTTTCTTTGAGCAGAAATATTGCTCTTGTTTGGAAATGTTAATTCAGCTTTTGACAAGGCTTTGGCTGCAGCGTTGCATTGTTGGCAGGTTTTGTTCTATTTATAGTTGGGTCAAGGCAAAGAAAACAATTTCCTCTCCCCACCAAAGAGACATTTACTCTCTTCCATATGACATCCCTCAAGAACTGCACTAGAAAATCTGGCCAATCGTTTGTAAATTCAATGGTATGAACAAAAACTCAAAACTTGTCTTTTGTAAATTTGAATTGGCATTGTATAAACCTACAGTATATGATGGGGGTATATACATCAACAAAAAAAAATACAACTTGTAATACACAGTGGAATATTGTGGTCTACTTTCTCAGGTTTGGCTCCAGTATATTGCATAAATGTAAAAAAGACTAATAGGCCACATGGCTAACAATAGATATTCAATAACGTGTGTCCACCAAAGCGTTTTTAGCCACCTAAAAAAAATGTCAGGTGCTCTTCTGAAAACGGCCAGCTGGCGGTGCTTGAGAACACTTTGGTGGCAATGTTTTTCCAGCTGAGACTCTTTGGTTGCAATGATAAGAAATATCCATGGCAGTAACATATTACAAGGCTCTAGACTAACTTTTTTGCACTGGTTGTACTGGTGCGCCATGTACTGTTGTACTTTTCTTAGGTGCACCAGCACAAAAGTTAGCTGCACCCAAATTTTCATATAGGCAATATTGATTAGAAAACGATTAACTAACAATCTGGTCAACATAAAGTTCTTTATTTGAAGCACAATTCTACAAGAAAGGTAACTTACTGAAGTGTTAGTGCTTAAAGTGCTTCACTGAGCTGAGATTTAAACTTAAAACATCTCAAGATAAATGAAATAAAAATAAAATCTAAGTTAAGTGTTTGAAGGGCGTCAAACTGAACATCTTAAGGCTCAATGTCTTATGGACTATCCTCCATTGCAGTCACATCCCCCTCGGATGGCCAACTCCTGTAGTTCTTGATCTTTGGCCTTGGCTAAACCAGCTGGACACACTCTCTCTAGCATCAACATCTTCCAGACTTGACCCCTCTACACTGATTCATATCAGGCTCTCGAACTCCTGCATGGGAGGCGGACACATGGCTGCATCCACTAGTGTCAGTCGTTGAGATCAGGGCAGTGAGGTTTACCTGCACAGCATCTACTCTATGAGTAGATTTGGAACGTTACATATATAAAACATTACAATATAACATTTATGTAATATATATATAAAAAAAAAACTATCAAACAAAACATTTTGAACAGTAAGATTTTTATTGTTTTTTAAAGTAGTCACTTATGTTCACAGAGCCTGCATTTATTTGATCCTAAAAACAGCAAAAGCAGTAATATTTTGAAATATTTTTAGTAAAAACAACTGTTTTCTATTTGAACATATTTTAAAATGTAATTGATCTCTGTAATTAAAGCTGAATTTTCAGCAGCATTGCTCCAGTTTTCAGTGTCACATGATCTTTTGGAAAAAATATATAATTTGCTACTCAAGAAACAATTATTATTATTATTATTATCAATATTTAAAACAGTTGAGTTATTTCTTTCATGATTCTTTGATGAATAGAAAGATCCAAAGATCAGCATTTATCTTAAAAGGCTTTTGTAACATTATACACTATATCATTCAAAAGTTTAGAGTCAGTATTGTTTTATTTTTTTGGAAAATAAATCGATTCTTTTATTTAGCAAGGATGATTTAAATTGATCAAAAGTGATGATAAATACATTTTTTATGTTTTAACGTAACAAAATATTTCTAATTCAGATAAATGCTGTTCTTCTGACCTTTCTATTCATCAAAGAAACATGAACATTTATAATCAGCCGTTTTCAACATAATAATGATTTTTTTTTTGCAGCAAATCATAATAGTAAAATGATTTCTGAAGGATTGTCAAGTCAAGTCACCTTTATTTGTATAGCGCTTTTAACAATACAAATTGTGTCAAAGCAACTGCAAACTATCAAAATAGTAAAATAGTGTGTCAATAATGTAAAATGACATGATTAAATACTCAATTTTCAGCTGAAGGATGCTAAATTTTTTGCTTTGAAATCACAAATTACATTTTTATATATATTCAAATAGAAAACAATTATTTTAAATAGGCTAGTAAAAATATTTCTATGTTTTGCTGTTTTGCAGGACTTTGGATCAAATAAATCCAGGCTTGATGAGCAGAAGATAATTATTTAAAAAAACATTAACAATCTTACTGTTAAAAAACTTTTGACTGGTAGTGTACAGGCAACTAATTTGTATCTTATTTCTAGCTTTTAATTGGCTTAGAAATCAGATACACTGCTGGACAATAACCAATAATAATGATTTGTTCATATACTACAAACACTTTTTATCACATAAGGCAGAATAGTTGATATACTGTAATAAATGCTATGTCAGTTACCACTGCATTGTTCATATACTTCATTTCCTGGAGATGACTTGAAAAACACAAATAAACCATATACTGTCGCAATCGCATGTTTAATGTCTTCATTTTACCAAACATTTCAGTTTTTTTCTGTGAAAACAACCGTTTTCATTCAGCGATAGCTGGATCTTTTGTCCATATTAGGAATGTCCTTTTCTGCACGAGAATGCCCTCCGGCTTCGTGTATGAACGAAACATACACTGCATGTAATGAGTGTTTAGCACTCAGTGATGTTCATCTGGGTAAATAAAACATCAGGTCATGCAACAGACTATGCAGTCTCTTTTAATTTAAATCTATATTTATTCACACTGGCTCTTGAAAACCTTTATGTGAACACACCTTTCCAAAAAAGTGCCGGGGACGAATTTACGTGATATTAAACGTGGGGGGGCACACGTCCCCCTGCGTTCTACCCAAAGCTAAACCGGAGCTAAACAGTTTATCAGCTCTCAGCTACAAAAAAAAAACAGAGCAAACGAACATTTTCATAAATTCGAAAGTTTACTTCAGAACCCTTTTATGAACGATTTACACAAAATTTGTTCTGTTCTTGTTTCATGAATGAGGCCCATTGTGTTCCATCTTGAGCAAAGACGAATTCTACTTAATGTGAATCATTGAAACAGTAAATAATTGAATGATAAGCCAAAGGCTTCTCAAAAAGCATAGACTGATTAAACCATCCTTCTGTAGAAGAGACTGGAAGATCTGACGAGTGTTGGCACAGGCACATTCTTTTGAGGCATGTAGCTCTTCAAATCTGCAGTTATAACCAAATTATTTATGTGCAAAGTACAGTCACATATCAAAACAAATTATGTGGAGTCCATGATAGTTTTTTCCCTCCAGAGGTTTATACTGTAGGACCTATAACTTAAACCTGACTCATCACAAACTACCATCTTTGATCTTTTATGATAAATCTAATATACAGATCAACTTTTAATTTATGACATATTTATTCAGTCCTGATCTGTAGTCCCAACAGAGAGAAAAACAGAAATCTTTAACATTCATTTTGACAAGGCTTGTTTCAAGCTTTAGTTCACTTGAGAATCACTTTTCTCAAACCTGTCAGTTGTAATAAGCTAGGAATACGGTTTCTACAGGTTTGTTATTTGGTCTATTTATAATAATATAAAGTTATGTACTCACTGCTCCTCCATTTAGTATCATGGTCATCTCAGTCGGTTGGTAGACGTTACTTCTGAAGGGTGCACTGGGTCTGGCTCCTGTGTTGCCGTTATGATGGCTACCACTTCTCAACCCTACAACAATACAGGATGGATGTTAGGATCCGTTTAATGTACATTAAATGATATATTCATATTTGTGCCTTGTTGTACCTGAGGCATTTTCATCAAAAGCGTATCCCTGGTTCTCCACAAACTGCCTGTGCGAAAGTGGGATGTCCTCATCAAGGCTGGCCTCTCTCATGCGTGATGAATTCTGAGATGTTTCAAAATAGTCTGGAGCTGAAGGCTGAGGTGGTGCTCGAAGACAGGCATGGGCTTCAGGAGCAGCATGGCACAGCAATAACAACCAACCCTGTGCTACCAGGGCCACAGCCAATGCTGGATCATCCCAGTCCGGAGACTTTTCAAGTACTTTGTTTCCATAGACGTAGAAACCAACCCAAGCCACCCACAGGATAATGGACAGCAAGCAGGAGACTAGAAGCCACACAACATTACAGTGCCATTGTCGTGTCTTCCCACACAGCGCTAATGTTGCAGTCACTAGGGCAGACAGCAGGAGTGCAACCACATAGGCGCAAGCGAGTGCAAAGTCCAGTTGCTGATACTCACAAGCTGGGTTACCCTCCCGCAGCACTGTTAGAAGAAGCCACTCTGTAGCAATAATACCTTGTACTGCTGATAACCCTAGCGCTAGTCCAACGATGGCACACCCGCCTGGGCTACGAGACTCACGTGCAAGCCTGCGCAGCCTCAAGCCCTGTGCTAACATGCAGGCAAAGCAGAGTGCGAAAAACAACCCCCAGAGGGTACGTCGCACCACACAAATGCTCTCGTTATGCTCAATAAGGTATGCAAAGCTAAGCCCAAACAGCCCAATAATGCCCATTAACAGTAAGAGAATTGGACCGATGCCACTTCGCTTTGGTGCCTCAGTCACCGAGTGCAGGCGACACAGTAACACCATCAACAGTAAAATGGCAGCTAACACACCAGCCGCTGCAACGACCTCCACCACCACGCCCCATATAGCATCCAGGTCACATAAGAGAGTATATGGTCTTGGAGGTCCAAATCTGCAGCCAAATGGGACTGTCGGCTTCTCATCTTGAGACAAACTCACACCCAGCCCAGTGAGCAGCAGGAACATGACATGAAATAATGACATCTGAAAAAGAGAGAAAACTAGAATTAGTCAAAATTAGCCTTTGTACAATTTGCTTTTAAGGGTGTGTTCACACTTGTCATGTTTGGTTCGATTAAAACGAACTCAAGTGCGATTGCTCTGTTAGTGTGGTTCATTTGAGCAAGTGTGAATGCTGCCATCCGAACCCTGGTGCGCACCAAACAAGCAGACCGAGACCGCTAAAAATATGGGTCTTCCAAATTAAGACTTGTGCGGTTCGAATGAAATACAGTATGAATGCAACAAATACTACAAAAACCAAATACTTCTAAACTAACCAAAAACAGGAAGCAATGACAAGATGTGATGCTATATGACATGATTTCATGAAGGGAACAAGCGTATCCAAAACAAAATAAGCAGAGGGCAAACGTGGAGCAACGAGGATGTAAAGTGCCTTTTATGCGCTCTTTGTGAGTTCGTAGATGTGTAAAAATTCGTAAAAATTAAATCATATACATGCAACAATGAACACGCTTAGTTCAGCAGAAGGCATTAGGTGTAGTCACCTTAAAGCGGCGCTGAGCAGACCAATCAGTGAATGGGTACTTTGATGTCATACACCTGCAGTGCCACTTTAAGTTGAACGCACCTTTTCCTTTTGTTTGGAGTGTTCGGTGAGTTTTGTCATGAAATATACGTCCTTCAACCCGACCAATCAAGTTGTGAACGTATCCCTATGCCTTTAGATTCTGTATTTGTAGGTTCACTGTCAAAAATGCCAGTGTGAACGTTAAGCAGACCAGGACCAAATGTATAATTTTCCTTTTTGGTCCGGACCAAATTAAGCAAACAAACCAAAATACAAGTGTGAACTTATATATATAAACATTAATTAAATGTTGTTTTTATTAAACATTAAAACAACATTAAATTCAAACGTACACAAAAAGCCAAATATAAAAGTTAAATATTATTTCAGAGTTTAACAAAAGAGATTCAGAAGACATGGAGGTATGTATAATTACAATTTAAAGTTAATGTTGTCTGTTTGGGGCTTGGCTTCAGTTCAGTGTCAGAATCTGGATACTTTTTTTTTTTTTTCTTTTGTCATGAGCGCATGGTGGGGGTTATCACAGTTTCATGTGCTCTTGTGTTATTTTTTGTTTGAGCACAATGCCTTTGACCTCGTTCCTGTGCTATTGTGATGTTCATTGCATTGTCTAGTCTTGTGTGTTTTGTTGAACACATGGCTAGTGATTATAGATGTAACTATAGCAAATTAAAAAGTGGGCATAGAGGGAAAGAAAGGAAAGTAGTAAAAGCAAAATGCCTACAGATAAACAAAGAAGTTGTGCATTTCAACAGCTTTATTTGGCCTTTGATGGAGCTTAAATGGAAGACTTCAGATCGAAGAAGACGACTCTTGCTGTTTTTGTTTCAGCTATATTCTTGCACACTTAAAAGATTTTAATTCCTTATTGGACTGTAAATTGCTGATGCACTCTGAGTAACAAATGACACCAAAATATTTAAAAATGTTTTTAATAGTTGAAACATCAAATCAAATGATTAAAAACCGGGTAAATTACCTCAGTAAATTATAGTCCATAGCACATAATTTGTGAAATTCACCTGTTTGCTTAAGCCGTTTAGAACATCATTTATAATTTAACGTGTATTCTTCTTGAAACATGTCAGTAATTCATAGTATCTATGCTAGTAGAATAAACAAATGACACAGCTCACAGCAAAAAGGGCTGGTCTTGCATTAAACTCCCAGGCTGGATGTGCTAGTTGTCATCACCTCACTAATGTGCTAGTGGCTAGGACAAAGAGGTGATGATGAAGAAGCAAGTGTGGATCTGCAGTCTTGCACTGACAAAGTTATCTGTTACATCATAAAGACAAAAACAAATGAGTCGCTTTGGCAGCTTAGTTTAAATAAAAGCCGTTACAGTACCATGACTTCTAATGGAAAATTAGATTTCTCAATTCATGACCCACTTTAGATATGATGTTATGGTTACCTAAAGAAAACATGTAAGTATATTTGGAGTATATGCGTGCATTCACTTTATATACAACTCGAATTCCGGAAATGTTGGACGTTTTTTAAATTTGAATAAAACGAGGGGGTAAAATTGATGTATTTTAAGTAACTAAACTCAGTTTCATTGTTTGTAGAGAGAGATTGACGCTTACAATTCTCACATCCCTCTCTCTCTCTCATAATGGCCATATTTGAGAATTTTTTTTTAAGTAGTTTGCATCACTGGATATACTGTGCATCTGTGAATGGTAAACCTAATCTACTTTGATTTGATTGGCCTTCTCAGTCATTTTGACATTGACGAGCGCTCGCTGAGGCTTTGATCTGAAGCACCTATGTGCAGTGATCACGTGCACATCCGTAGACTAACGCAAGTTAATTCTAACACTTTAATAGTATTTATAGCTCCTAACAGGCTGTGTGACCATGAAACGTTATTACATCAAAATATACATCAGCATGCAGTTTTTTGTAAATCTTAACCGTTCGATGGAAAATAGGCTACTTTGTTATCAGAAGTGTTGAGATTTTTAGAATGCACATTAGCTTAGGTAGAACTGTTTATGGATGTTTATGGAAAATTTAATTTATCATTCTGACTCATTATAAAATAAAAGATTTAAAATGCTGTTTTAAACTGTTATTTTATTTTAAAAATTGTCAAAACTTTATTTGAACGTAGTAGCCTACATGTCAGTAGATAACGTTATTAATTTAATTTTAAAATCCGGCCATCATTTTTTAAATGTTGTAATTTCACTGTTTATGCGAAGAAAAAGTACATAGTGCTGCTAATTTTATTTGTTGGCTTTTGTCATAGAGTGATGCTAAAATGATTTCAGTGTACTTTTTAAATATTTCCAGCACCTTTTAACAATGGCGTATATAACAGTTTGGACTGATACATTATTTAAGAGATTTAAGTATGGGAATAATATGGGTAGCTCTCAGCCGCTTTCATTTTTTAAAAGTAGCTCCCAAATTAAATAAGGTTGGAGACTCCTGTTTTAGAGCAACATACGCTCCCTTCTAGACGACGTCCATTTCAGGGAAGGCCTTGTGTATTTCAGCAGGACAATGCAAATCCACATACTGCAGCTATTACAACATCATGGCTTCCGGGTGCTGAATTGGCCTGCCTGCAGTCCAGATCTTTCACCTATAGAGAACATTTGGTGCATCATTAAACAAAAAATATGTCAAAGACAACCACAAACTCTTCAGCAGCAGTAAACCCATATCAGGCAAGAATGGGACCAAATTTCAACACCAAGACATCTTAATACGGTTTTGAAAAGAAGAGGAGATGCTACACCATGGTAAACATGCCCCCGTCCCAACTATTTTGAGACCTGTAGCAAGCATCAAATTTGAAATGAACTCATTTTGTGCATAAAATTGTTAATTTGATCAGTTTAAACATTTGTTATGTTATCTATGTTCTATTGAGAATAAAATATTGGCTCAGGTGATTTGAAATTCTTGTAGTTTTCATTTTATTAAAATATTTTTTTTTTACCAACATTTACGGAATTCCGGTTGTACGAAAAAGGGGGCCAGTTTAGTTCCAAATAGTATTGAAACAGTACACATATTACTAGTCATCATGCGCTGAGATGAATGGCAAACAAACCAAATGTCAGACAACTACTTGATTGGCTGTGTGCTCAATATGTATCTTACTACTTGATTGGCTGTGTGCTCAATATGTATCTTACACCCGTCTGGGAACTATACTATTTCTATGAAAACATCAGAAAAGTTCACAAGGTCATGGTTTTGCTCAAAGTCTGTTAGCACAAAGAGGACCAATTAGATTTGATCCATGCCAAGGCAAGCTTTCAGTCGTATTATAGGTTTCTCTTGAGTGTCTGCGATGTAGAATTCTAGCATGGCTTTGATCTCTGTATTTACATTGGATCTGGCTGTTGTGTGATACGGTTAAAGAGTTCTTCAACGTATTGTGTTATTTGTTTTAACTGACTGAGACCACTGATATCTTGAATCTTGTTTTCTGGAATGAGAATGACTTCTGCCCATGTCTAGTCTAGTCTTATTTTGGAGACTGTTAAGCCCGTCTCTATTTCCACAAAACTTGTTTATTTACTACGTTGATGTGATCTTTTGGTGTTGCATCAGTGCAGAGTTCCTGGGGGTTTCCACGGTCGTAGTCAGTCTTAATATCGACAGTATGCATGTTTCTCTGTTTCTATGGTTGTTGTAATTCGCAAGCCTTTGCAAAGTGGTTCGGTTTGCTACATTTCTTATACTGCTTCCCCATGGCTGAGCATTTATCCTTGTCTCTGTGCACCTGCATGCAGAGCCTGCACATTGTGGGTCTTGTACTTTCTCTACCACATTCACAGACAACATGGCGAATGTAGTACGTCCAGATTACATTTATCCCACATGCATTCAATAAGGAATAATTGACGACGGGCCGTTGAATTATTAAAAAAATTATGCACACCCGAGGTGGTGATCCGGTCACGACGCGAAGCGGAGTTATTAAGTACATATGCACATATAATCTTATGTGCATGTGTACTTAAAATAACGTATAGTATAAAGTGTTTTATGGGTTAATATTAACTAAGACAGGCATTTATTTTAACATCTTACCTTAGTATAAGATATAATCCGTGGTAGTTGCCTTGAAAATTATGGTCTAAGAGATGGACCCTGCACAGGCCAAAAACTAAAAAGTTTTAGTATTCACATATTTCATGTTACATTTCATGCAATTTATTTTTAGACAAAATAAGTCTAAAAACCATTTGGGAGGATTCAAGCCATGTATTTTATGGTACTGGTAGTCCATTTCTGTAAGCAATGGAATGGAAAGTATTTTTGTGTTGATGCTATGTTTGTGTGAGACAGCTCAAACACTGATTCCCTTTCAGTCGGTCACTCCGAGTCACGTCGAATTGGGATCTCGCCAGAGAGACCTATCCACTTCGAGTGTAACTAAACGAGCCAATGGACATTGGCATGCGATCATTGCATCCAGCTGCCGCTGATCACAGCGTGAGTATAAGAGGCAGCCGGTGCACTGCATTAATCATCCTTTCGCTTCGGAGCCGAGCGGTGGTGCTTCACTACTGCTCTTCCTGTCCTGCGAGTGAGAAGCTTGAGCGAGTGCGGGCGTTACGGCACAGCAGCGGTAGTCGCGGTCTCACGGGAGAATCAACGTCCGTGAAGACAGTCACACCAGGAGTGTGCGGTGGCCAGCTCCCCTGCGTGCTTCAGCACTGAAAGAGCAAAATTTCTCTGCATAACGCGGGTGATCGCGTCTTTGTAAAGATGTCTTATCACCCGTGCGTTTCTGGGTGCGGTCGATCTCTGGCGCCTCAGGACGGTCACGATCGCTGCCTCACGTGTCTGGGCATTCAGCACGCTGAGGAGGCTTTCGTGGATGGTTCATGTTCTTCTTGTGGGGACATGACCATCTCGGAGTTGCGCAATAGACTCCACTGTGTCAAACATGGCGGGGTCCCTCTGCCTCTGCCGCGATCTGGCGTTCGCCCTGGCACACAGGGCGGCACAGCATCCGGTGGAGTCAGAGGTGATCTGAGGATTACGGTGAGGGCTTCCCCAAGTGGAGTTCCTCACCCCTCACGCACTCCGCAGCCGGCGGGGGTACCGTTGGTTCGGACTAGGGCCTCTACTGAGTGGGGTACCCCACCCGTTTCCTTCGGTGCCCCCCCTGATGACCAGATGTCGATCGCTGCATCGGAGGGCGAGCCCTCTCTCTCCGGGGATGACGACTCAGCTGCGTTGCCCCCTTCGGGTGTGGTAGCGTTGTCCGAGCCAGACCCAGAGATGACGGCTATGCTTTCCCGGGCCGCCGAGAACGTCGGGCTCGTGTGGAATCCTCCACCGCGCCCCGACCCTTCTAGGTTGGACGAGTGGTTTCTCGGGGGGGTCACGCTGGTTTTCAGCGCCCCCCTCCGGTGCCATTCTTTCCGGAAGTGCATGAGAAGCTTACAAGATCATGGAAGGCACCTTTTACTGCCCGAAATAAATCTTGTGGCTCCTCCCCCCTCACCACCCTCGATGGTGGAGCCGCTTTGGGGTACACGGGCATCCCCTCTGTGGAGCGGTCTGTGGCCATGCAATTGTGTCCAACAGTCGATTCCACTCTGCGGGGTGAACCGTGTCTCCCCTCACGGGCCTGTAAGTATTCGTCAGGCCTCACTGGTGGTGCTTATAGAGCCTGTGGGGAGGCGGCTTCTGCCCTACACGCCATGGCGTTACTGCAGGTCCATCAGGCCAAAGCACTGAGAAACCTGCACGAGGGTGGGCACGACCTGGCGGTTCTACATGAGCTGCGTGCTGCGACGGACCTCGCGCTCCGAGCGACGAAGGTGACCGCACAGTCTCGTGCGATGTCCACGCTTGTGGTCCAGGAGCGCCATCTCTGGCTGTGTCTCACTGACATGAAGGAGCAGGAGAAGGTACAGTTCCTGAATGCTCCCGTGTCACAGACCTCTTCGGCGACGCTGTCGAGAGCTGTGCCCAGCAGTTTTCGGCAGCACAGAAGCAGACTGAGGCGATCAAACACATCATGCGCCGGAGGAAACCCGCTGCTGCTTCCACTCCGGCTGCAGCCCCTCAGCCTGCTCGTCGCCGTGGGCGCCCCCCTGTGGCCGCCCCCGCTCCCTCGCCGCGGCAGCAGCCTTCCACCGTGCGGCGTCATGGATCTCAGAGACGGGGCACCCTATGGCACCCGCGTCCGGACCTGTGGAAACTCCACGTATGGTCCCTGGATGGGACGCGGAGGTTCTAGGTGACCTACCCCAGGAGGTAGCACTCACTATCGCTTCAGCACGGGCACCGTCCACGAGACGGGCCTATACTCTGAAGTGGAACCTGTTCGTCGAATGGTGTTCCTCCCACCAGGAGGACCCCCGAAGATGTTCAATCAGAGCTGTGCTTTCCTTTTTACAGCAAGGGTTGGAGCGTAGGCTGTCCCCTTCCACCCTTAAGGTTTATGTGGCCGCTATTTTTACTCACCACGACCCTGTAGAGGGGAAGTCGGTGGGGAAGCACAATCTGGTTGTCAGGTTTCTTAGGGGGGCCAGGAGGTTGAACCCTCCTAGGCCCCCCTCTCTACCCTCTTGGGATTTGGCTTTGGTGCTAAGAGCCCTAATAACTGCCCCCTTTGAGCCTTTGCAGTCAGTCGAGTTGAAGTTTCTGTCTATGAAAACCCTACTCCTGACTGCATTGGCCTCGATCAAGAGGGTGGGGGACCTGCAGGCATTTTCGGTCGACGATTCGTACCTTCAGTTTGGGCCGGCTTACTCCAGTGCAACACTGAGGCCCCGGCCCGGCTATGTGCCCAAGGTTCCTACCACTCCCTTCAGGGACCAGGTAGTGAACCTGCAAGCGCTGCCCCCAAAGGAGGCAGACCCAGCCCTAGCTTTGCTCTGTCCGGTACGCGCACTGCGACAGTACACGGATAGAACTCAGAGCTTTAGGACCTCAGAGCAGCTCTTTGTCTGTTACGGAGGACAGCAGAAGGGGAAGGCTGTTTCCAAGCAGAGGATGGCCCACTGGATAGTGGATGCTATCACCTTGGCCTATGAAGCACAAGGTGTGCCCTGCCCGCTCAGGTTGCGTGCTCACTCCACTAGGGGTGTTGCATCGTCCTGGGCGCTGGCTCGTGGCGCCTCGCTAGCAGACATCTGTAGAGCTGCGGGTTGGGCGACTCCCAACACGTTCGCTAGGTTCTATAGCCTGCGTGTCGAACCGGTTTCCTCCTGTGTTCTCACCTCAAACGGGTAGTGGCACTGAGAGGCCCTGTTCAGAGTCGGCTTGCGGCGTCCTTAAACGCCTTATCCTCTAGAGAGTTCCCTAACCGGGCAAACCCTGTCGAGTCCTCCAGCACTCCGGTGTCCAGACGTGGCGGAACGTACGGCGCCAGGCCTTTCAGCCAATGAATTCTTGAAATCTGGTGTGAGGCTAGTGCCCATATGAGTGACCCTGTTGGGATCCCATATGTGTTTTCCACTGTATTCTTATTAGAACCGTGTTTCCCCAGGTAGACCATGTTCTGCCGTCTCTAATGATGCAGCCTGAGCCATCACAGAGACTTCCATGTGCATTAGGGCCCTACGGGGTTGCTTCACGTGAGTAATGTCACTTAACCCCCTCTGGGAGGAGGTGACTCCGCAGTGTGCCTCTTCCAAGTGGAAGGGCACACTTTCCCAGTGTTATTCAAGTCCTACTGTTTGGGTTGCTCTAGGGACAGCAGTAGTCGACCTTCTCTGTGTAGCCCGGTCCTATCGTCTGCCTTATAGGAAGGATCTGGAGGTCTACACAGGGCGCTGGAAGGGGCAGCTCCTGTGGCGCTTTGGTAGGGATCCCAATTCGTCGGTCATCCGACGTGACATCTCCGTTCCCTCCTTCAGGGAACGAGGGTTACATACGTAACCGAGACGTTATTTATAGTGCACACATGCTCAGTGCTTTATAAATAACCTGTAACAATATACAGCAGTGGGCAAAGGCAAAATGTCTCATTAGATTAACTGGACTTTTTAAAATAGTCCTCCACAACTCAACTCAACACAAGGTAGAAAATAAGACAAGTATTAAATCACATATTCATCTTTCAACTGAAATGTTGTGTTTTTTGTTAAAAGTAAATTACTTATAACTAAAAAACAGGAAAAATCTTGTAAGGTACATGTGTTAAAACCAATTAAGTGGCATAAAAACCCATTATGTGTGTTTTAATGTAAAAGCATTATATTTCTTAGACATTTCAGTGCTCAACAATAAGGTCTGCACAATGGCCTGGTGCCAGCGTTAAAGACGCTCGGGACAGTTGACGAATTTGTCACTGGCCCAATCTAGCCACTGCTGCATGCATCATCATCACAAAAGGATAGCATCTGCACGTGTTTTAAGCCTTACCAAAGTGAAATTCAAAGATATTTTAAAGAAAGATGCTAAAGATAACTAAATTATTTCTGTGTGTACAGCGCGCATTCTTGCACTTAATCAAATACATACAAAAGTATGTCAAAATACCAGTCTTGGTGAGTACCTTTGTAGATTCAACAAATATTAATTGTTAATTATTATTAACTTTAACAATGCTTTGTTTACAGTGGTAACCAAGGTTACACTGTAGTTTTGCTGTGCTATAAGCGCCACCTGCTGGAAGACAGTGAATTTGCGTCTTATCTGCTGTTCTTCCTAAAACATAATTTAATTTGTATCATATGTTCTATACCGTTATGCAATTGCTTGTTGTCCGAAATAGCCTTAGCGGCCAGGGTAAAAATGACCAGTCAATTAAAGTCCCATTGCTGGTGCATTTATTGTGCAGTCGGTGACAAAGGATAAAGAAAAACATGCCACAAATGGTAAATAAACTATACAATCTTTTAAAGTCAGTTCACTGCAATTATAAACCAAGACACGAGCACAGCTTGCTACACACAGTTGAGACTAGAGCACATCTCTCTCAAACAATTTCCTGTGGCCATTTTACATTCTAAGCCCCTCCTTCGGGAACGTACCACTCTATGGGTAAAAGTCCAGGAACAATTACCATATACAACCTTTAGCCATACAAACACATAGTACATACATAATCTCAAATACCAATACAGTTTTAAAAACACAAGACATAAGCACGAAAGACTAACCAGATATACATTTTAGGGATGGACATTTTAAGCAATAGTAATATTCGATAATCGCTGGGTATTATTCGATTACTATTCGAAAATCGCACCCCTCCCGCGCATGCACCTGCCCACACACGCACACACACACACACACACGCACGCACGCACACACACACATAAACAGAGAGAGAGGGAGAGAGAGACCACCCAGGCTTTCAATCTGTATGATAAACTGTTTAATTAATTAAAGAATAGTCTATCTTAACCTGAGCCAATTAATGGTTGTAAAGTATGCGTGCTGAAACATATTAATATAACATAACCGAAGGACGGCATTTATTAACAGAACAGTCCGTCGATTATCAACTGCTCATAAGGCTATACATTTCTATTTTAAAAATTAGCATGAACATTCATATTATTAAAAAGAAAATCTTAAATTTGATTAATGCATCAATGAATATTAGGCGTAAAACATATTGCGCGCTAAACAGAATGTCATTCTTAAAACATATTACACGCTAAAACATATTGTGAACCGCCTGAATGACGGCACTTTTTTATGTGAACATTAATTTTAACGTCTGTCTTCATAACAATAACTTTATGTGCAATCGGTTTACAATTAGTTCGGTGAACTTTGAATTGAAACAAGGGAATGAATATAGAGCCCTGCAGCTTCTCAGAATTCTCCGCCTGAGTCTGAGCCCGTCTCTCTCTCTCTCTCTCTCTCTCTCTAGCTGAGCCGTTTAAATAGTTCAGTTTTGGTTTTTAATAGCAAATGGGTCATTATTTTGTTTCCTTTCTTTATTAATTTAATTTAGAAATATGATTGGAACATCTTATTTTTGTTAAATTCAAGTTTTTGCTTTTTTAAATACCAAGCGGCCAGCGCAAGTTTGATCAGTTTATCCTTCTCAAATAAATAACTAAATAATTAACGTCATAATATTTTAAGAATAAAGTCAAAATTATGATCATAAAATCATGTTACATTGCCTGAAGTTAAAGTTAAAATTACACCTGTATACTCTGCCAAAAAAATAATAATAATAAGTGTGGCATCCAACCTGTCATTCTTCACATTTAACACGAAAAACAACACAAATATTTTGCATTTAAATATAATATATCAACCAGTGGAATATTACGTTATTATTTCGGCAAAAAAAACAAATAATTTGAATGCAGGGAGCTCGTCACGGCTTCATTAATGGGAAACAACACGTGAAGGCGGCAGAGAAGCACTCTGTAGTGCATCGTTTTGTTAACTTTGGTTTATTATTTTGAGTTGTTTGGGACGCTGTAACAAACGGCCCTCTCACAATATATTGCTTAACAGGTCTATTGTTCACGCAATCAGAATGCACATATCAGAATTTCCGTTCTCCGGCGTGGTTAGCGCGCTCACTGTGTGCCGCACCCGAGTGCCGACAGTGCAGTTTGTGTGCAAGCACGGAACAGAAGATGCTCTAAAATAAAACAAACAAATATCCTGTTGATCGGTGCATCTGTACTCCAGTATATACATTCAATATAGATGAATTATTGCTAAAGTTACTTGCCAAGAGAGGTAGTTTGACATACTTCATGTATTTGCCCGTTCAGGCGGCTCGCGCATGTCAGAGGCTGTATGTGCTCGCGCTGTTCACACGGAACAGAACACAGCGCGCATGTACTGAAAGGAGTTGTCTTTCACGCCCAAATGCTTTTTAATCGCTTACATTTTTAAACAAACAAGGCTTAAAAACGCATGCAAATGATACAATTTCGTGACGAGGCTGCAGTGGCCCAATCTGGCAAGTGACAAATCCGAGCATCCTTCACGCCATCGGACAGTCTTTATTGTCAAGCCCTGGTACACCTTTAGAAAATAAATCGCACAACCTAATCGATATTCTATAATTAAATCGAATATTCGAATATTCGAGAATCGTGACCCATCCCTAATACATTTGTTTCACTGCGGTTGTATGGACCCTTCTAATGGCATCAAGGAAACATGGACTTCTCTGTTCAGGTGGCACAAATGCTAAGTTTAAAGGAACACTCTACTATTTTTGAAAATAGGCTCATTTTCCAACTCCCCAAGATTTAAACAGTTGAGTTTTACCGTTTTTGAATCCATTCAGCCGATCTCCAGGTCTGGCAGTAGCACTTTTAGTGTAGCTTAGCATAGATCATTGAATCTGACTAGACCGTTAGCATCTCGCTCAAAAATTACCAAAGAGTTTCGATATTTTTCCTATTTAAAACTTGACTCTTCTGTAGTTACATCGTGTACTAAGACTGACGGAAAATGAAAAGTTGCGATTTTCTAGACCGATATGGCTAGGAACTATACTCTCATTCCGGCGTAATAATCAAGGAACTTTGCTGCCGTACCATGTGTGCAGCAGGCGCAATGATATTATGTAGCGCCTGAAAGTAGTCCCCAGCTATATCACCTAGCAAAGTTCCTTGATTATTACGCCGGAATGACAGTCTTGGAGTTGGACAATTAGCCTATATTCAAAAATTGTGGAGTGTTCCTTTAAATAACTCAATGTTTGTATAGCAGAGGTATGGCAATTGATGTTTTACTGCTGGTAAGTATATCTGTTGATTTGTATGATCAAATAAATGTTTTTAACTGTTTGAATGAGTCTTGTGGTTATTTGTACAAGCAAACCGTATACATGCTGTCAGTGTCACAATGAAGACGGGAGGATTCAGTTGCGGAAAAAGAGAGTTTATTACAAGAAGTAATACACAGTGAGAAACTAAACGGAGCTTTCCGTAGGGCGGAGGCGGAGCTTCCGTAGGGCAGAGGCGGAGCTTTCCGTAGGCAGGAGCGGAGCTTTCCGTAGGCAGAAGCGGAGCTTTCCGTAGGCAGAAGCGGAGCTTTCCATAGGGGCTGAGGCGGGTAGCGCAGGGAAGCAATGGGCAGACGAGTCTCCGGCGATCGGAGTCCAGGAAAGCAGCAGGGCTCAGGAATCGCGGAAACCAGGAACCAGAAACGCCTCGTAAACGTCGACCGCAAACTGCAAGGATCTGACAAGAAGGAGAGCGTGACAGGAACTGATATAGCCCAATGGTGATGACTCTCAGCTGGAGCGAATTAGCCTCAATCACACACACCCACAGACACCTGCTCACACATACGCACACGCATACAGACAAGACACGGTGAGGATGGGACCGGGAACCCATGAACCGTGACAGTCAGGTTATGTTAAATGGCATAATCACACAAACGCATTGAGCATGTACAGACTCCCCCATGAACACAATACACACGTTAACCTAACATACACATAATACACAACATTCGTATGGTTCAAGCATTATATAAGTCTGTGTACAGATGTCAGTGCCAGCAAACAGACCGTGTAATGCTGCACGCTCTGTGTGTGTGTGTGAGTATGTTATGAGGGTACGTGCCCATAGTTCATGCATAGTCACGGGTTAGATCCGTAACACTTGTCATTTGTTTATTTGTTCTTATTTACTGACTGTTCACTTGTCTTTATTAATGTTTGAATTTTAGATTTGCAGACATCCCAGTTCTCCCGGAAGTTCTGGGAGTCTCCCGCATACTCGCAGTGACTCCCTGATGCCCGCAAATTAGATACAATATCCCAGAAATCATGGAGAAATCAAGAGCACCACTTGCGCTAGAGAGAGACACATGTAGTGATGAAGTAAGTTTTGAACTGCAACAGAATGAGCATCCTCCGATGTTTGGTCTCATATGTGCCAAGTAGACCAATCAGTTGTCTCTGCGGGCGGGCATTACAGTCAACCTCTCGATCTCCTGCCAGTTCAGACTTTTGCATCTGCAGCCGCAGCATAATAAAAGCTGCCGTCCAAGAATAAATATATTAAACTCACTAATAGGGGTCAAAAACAATGACAGTGTTGCTCGCTGCACTGTTTGCAACAGTGACTTTTCTATTTCCCATGGTGGGTTAAATGACTGTAAAAGACATGTTGAGGTAAGTTCAGGTTTCAAGTTCAACTAGCTGATTACCTGCAAGTTTACGTTACTGATGTTCTACGACGTGAGGCAAAACTCTCTGCACACGTGTTAAAAAAATTTAAGTAAATAAATTTATAAAAACAATACTGTGAATAGACTGGTAATAATATAAGTACATATTTTAATGCATGAACGGGTTCACGAAGGAATTCTCTGGATTCTCCTTGTGCCCCTCTCCTACACCAGACACTCAAATTTTCATAAATCAGGAAGCGGTATATCAAAATTTCTAAACATTAAATGTGTTAATAGCACCGTAAAGATGTCCCTAGCGCAAATCTAGCGCAGCTGGTGTCCATCCCTCTCAAGACCCATGCCGCACTTTTCTAGTATCATTCTTTAAAGGGTATCGCGCAAGTACAAATTAATCTGTAAATAATTAATATGTGCTTAAAAATATCAAATTTGTTTACTTAATCAAACATGTCATAGAAACTTGGGAGGAAGTGTGGGGGTCGGGGCAGCTGGTACTACCTCCCTGAAATGAGTTTTTGCAGGGTGGGATGTCTGTATTTGGTAGGGTAGTAGTTTTAGCTGTTTTAATTGTATCTACAATTTTGGTGTCATATGCTTATTAGAATAAAAGATAACATGGGATAAAAATAATGAAAATGTTGGGCCCTATTGTAACAATCTAAGCACATGGTCTAAAGCGCACGGCGCAGGTGAACTTAGGGTGTGTCTGAATCCACTTTTGCTAGTTTAAGGACAAGAAAAATGATCACACACCCAGCACATGGTCTAAAAGGGTTTATATTATCTTAATGAGTAATGGGTGTGTTTTGGGCGTAAATCAGAGTCTCATCTCCCATTCCCTTTAAGAGCGAGTTGTGCTCGCACCATGGTGGATTCGCCATTTACATGGTGGAATTCGCAAACACAAAGACTGAATGAGAGGACTGAAAGACTCCAGAGAGGAAACGGAGCTGCTCGTGCGCGATGTTAAAGCAGACCATCTAGGGGACAAGCCGGATTCCACCAAAGCTATACAATATGACATGTAGCCATTTTTATATTTATGTACACAACAATAATCTTTTACATTGTAATTAGAGATGCACTGATTGACCGGCCAGTGATCGGAGCCAATCCTTTTATTGCCAGCGGCGCAGGCAGAGACGTCACAGCCATGCGCACACTTACAGTATGATATCACAGTCGCGTGTAAGCACGTAGTTTTCATGTGAGAATGATTCTAATTTTAATGACATTCAGTGTAAATGGCGACTGATAATGTATTTATGTCGTGCCAGATGAGAACTGTTGTGTGTCTCTGAGCAACACACAGCGGTGTTTAGTTTCTGAATGAATCCAGGTTTTTGAATGAATCGAGTGAGTCATTGATTCAGTGGCCCATTCATAAGGACAGCCAATTGACTCGTTTCTGAATGAATCAGCCGTTTGAATTAATCGGTTAAATGAATTAATAAATGACTCGCTCATTAAAACAGACATTTGCTGCTGCCTACTGGTGGATTAGTCATATTTAAAAGTATCATTGCATTTTTTCAACATTTATATGTGTCATGAATCCGGTTGCCACTCACCACACTGCACATCACCCATGGACTACATCTCCCATCATGCACTGCACACACACATTCCCGTCCACCATTACACCAATCACACAGCTGTCACCATTCACTCATCACTCTGATTGCCTCACCACACCTGCACCTCATTCACTCACTCACATAAAAGCAGCACACAAACACTCACCCAGTGCGAAGTCTTGTTTTGCCCTGGCTACATTTCTGAGCGTTCTTCCCTGTATCTGTTATCTCTGTGTGTGACCCCGGACTGCCCGACCTTCGATCTCTGAACCTGTGCCTGTGACCTCGACCCCTGCCTGGTATTGTTTACGTCTCTGCTTTGCCTCTGATATTCCTGTTTTTGCCTGTTGACCATTGCCTGTCTGATTCTGCTCCGCTTAATAAATATTGGTGCAATTGGATCCGCACGCCTCAGACCTCTTCCTCACAGAAGACTTCGCCACACAAGGATCCAGCACCTTTCAGGTCAACATCTCTAGGTATGGATACAAGAGTATTGTTTGCCCTTAAGCAAGGCCCACGATCACTGGAGCACCATATTAGGGAGTTTTCAGCCTGTGCTCAGGATTCAGACTTACCGGACATTTTTTGTGATGGCATTAATCAGCCTCTGCAAACTCAGCTCAGACGCGAGGGTCCGCGCTCATCACTGAGTTGTTTTTTGGAGTTTGCGTTGACTATTGGCTCACTATTTACTGTGGGTGTAGCGGAGGAGGATCACAACACTGCACCTTGTCACAAAATGGCCGCCGGTCCTGAGTCTCAGAACAGTCCTGCCAAGCCTGAATCTGCTCTCACCAGGCCTGCCAAGCCGGAGTCCCCGGTCAGGATGGCTACCATGCCCGTGGATGCACCTCTTTGGTCAGGATTGATGGCTAGTGTGTTGGACCCACCACTGGTGTCGGTGCGAGCAGCTAGGATCTCCAAGCCCGCTCCGATCCAGGAGTCCGCTCCAGAGCCCGCTCCGTGCCAGGAGCCCGCAGAGTCCGCTCCAGAGCCCGCTCCGTGCCAGGAGCCCGCAGAGTCCGCTCCAGAGCCCGCTCCGTGCCAGGAGCCCGCAGAGTCCGCTCCAGAGCCCGCTCCGTGCCAGGAGCCCGCAGAGTCCGCTCCAGAGCCCGCTCCGTGCCAGGAGCCCGCAGAGTCCGCTCCAGAGCCCGCTCCGTGCCAGGAGCCCGCAGAGTCCGCTCCAGAGCCCGCTCCGTGCCAGGAGCCCGCAGAGTCCGCTCCAGAGCCCGCTCCGTGCCAGGAGCCCGCAGAGTCCGCTCCAGAGCCCGCTCCGTGCCAGGAGCTTGCAGAGTCCGCTCCAGATCCCGCTCCGTCCCAGGAGCTTGTAGAGTCCGCTCCAGAGCCCGCTCCGTCCCAGGACCTTGCAGAGTCCGCTCCAGAGCCCGCTCCGTCCCAGGAGCTTGCAGAGTCCGCTCCAGAGCCCGCTCCGTCCCAGGAGCTTGCAGAGTCCGCTCCAGAGCCCGCTCCGTCCCAGGAGCTTGCAGAGTCCGCTCCAGAGCCCGCTCCGTCCCAGGAGCTTGCAGAGTCCGCTCCAGAGCCCGCTCCGTCCCAGGAGCTTGCAGAGTCCGCTCCAGAGCCCGCTCCGTCCCAGGAGCTTGCAGAGTCCGCTCCAGAGCCCGCTCCGTCCCAGGAGCTTGCAGAGTCCGCTCCAGAGCCCGCTCCGTCCCAGGAGCTTGCAGAGTCCGCTCCAGAGCCCGCTCCGTCCCAGGAGCTTGCAGAGTCCGCTCCAGAGGCCGCTCCGATCCAGGAGCTCGCAGAGTTCGCTCCAGAGGCCGTCCTGATCCAGGAGCTCACAGAGTTCGCTCCAGAGGCCGCTCCGATCCAGGAGCTCACAGAGTCCGGCACCCCGGGTCCCCTCCTGGTTCCATCCGGTTCCCCAGAGCCCCTGCTGGCCCTGTCCGGCTCTCCTTCGTCTCCGCTGGTCCCACCCAGCTCTCCCTCGTCTCCGCTGGTCCCGCCCAGCTCTCCTTCGTCTCTGCTGGTCCCGCCCAGCTCTCCTTCGTCTCTGCTGGTCCCGCCCAGCTCTCCTTCGTCTCCGCTGGTCCCGCCCAGCTCTCCTTTGTCTCCGCTGGTCCCGCCCAGCTCTCCTTTGTCTCCGCTGGTCCCGCCCAGCTCTCCTTCGTCTCCGCTGGTCCCGCCCAGCTCGCCTTCGCCGCTGGTCCCGCCCAGCTCTCCTTCGTCTCCGCTGGTCCCGCCCAGCTCATCGATGCCTCCGCTGGTTCCGTCCAGTTCTACCGAGCGCCCAAGAGAGTCAGAGCCACCTGAGTGCCCAAGAGAGTCAGAGCCACCTGAGTGCCCAAGAGAGTCAGAGCCGCCTGAGCGCCACCGAGATTCAGCGCTTCCAGAGTGCCCCCTCGAGGCAGTGGAGTTCACCAAGAACTTTCATGGAGGGAGCTCCCCTCCATTGCTCACGGAGACCCCGGACCCGCCATGGCCCATGAGGTCCCCTGTTCCATCATGGCTGCCCGAGGCCCCGGATCTACCATGGCCGCTTAAACTCCCTGCCTCGGTTCCTGAAACCAAATATGCTCTCTCTGCCTCTTGTGTCTCCGTTTCCTCTAGGTCCCAGTCTCGGCCAGGGATCTCTGCTCCGCCCTGGTGGGCGTCTGTCTCGTCTGCTCCGCCCTGGTGGGCGTCTGTCTCGTCTGCTCCGCCCTGGTGGGCGCCTGATCTGCCAGAGTCACTCCACGTCTCCGTCGACCTGCCAGAGTCACTCCACGTCTCCGTCGACCTGCCAGAGTCACTCCACGTCTCCGTCGACCTGCCAGAGTCACTCCACGTCTCCGTCGACCTGCCAGAGTCACTCCACGTCTCCGTCGACCTGCCAGAGTCACTCCACGTCTCCGTCGACCTGCCAGAGTCACTCCACGTCTCCGTCGACCTGCCAGAGTCACTCCACGTCTCCGTCGACCTGCCAGAGTCACTCCACGTCTCCGTCGACCTGCCAGAGTCACTCCACGTCTCCGTCGACCTGCCAGAGTCACTCCACGTCTCCGTCGACCTGCCAGAGTCACTCCACGTCTCCGTCGACCTGCCAGAGTCACCCCACGTCTCCGTCGACCTGCCAGAGTCACCCCACGCCTCCGCCGACCTGCCAGAGTCACCCCACGCCTCCGCCGACCTGCCAGAGTCACCCCACGCCTCCGCCGACCTGCCAGAGTCACCCCACGCCTCCGCCGACCTGCCAGAGTCACCCCACGCCTCCGCCGACCTGCCAGAGTCACCCCACGCCTCCGCCGACCTGCCAGAGTCACCCCACGCCTCCGCCGACCTGCCAGAGTCACCTCACGCCTCCGCCGACCTGCCAGAGTCACCTCACGCCTCCGCCGACCTGCCAGAGTCACCTCACGCCTCCGCCGACCTGCCAGAGTCACCTCACGCCTCCGCCGACCTGCCAGAGTCACCTCACGCCTCCGCCGACCTGCCAGAGTCACCTCACGCCTCCGCCGACCTGCCAGAGTCACCTCACGCCTCCGCCGACCTGCCAGAGTCACCTCACGCCTCCGCCGACCTGCCAGAGTCACCTCACGCCTCCGCCGACCTGCCAGAGTCACCTCACGCCTCCGCCGACCTGCCAGAGTCACCTCACGCCTCCGCCGACCTGCCAGAGTCACCTCACGCCTCCGCCGACCTGCCAGAGTCACCTCACGCCTCCGCCGACCTGCCAGAGTCACCTCACGCCTCCGCCGACCTGCCAGAGTCACCTCACGCCTCCGCCGACCTGCCAGAGTCACCTCACGCCTCCGCCGACCTGCCAGAGTCACCTCACGCCTCCGCCGACCTGCCAGAGTCACCTCACGCCTCCGCTGACCTGCCAGAGTCACCTCACGTCCCTGCTGTCTCGTTACAACAATAAAAACATTTTATTTATAAAAAGCATCATCAGCAACACTGATATTAACAATAAGCAAAAGAATGTCTAATGTTTTCAAATGGAGAAAATAAAGGACAGAAGTCATATCAACTTCATTTTAAACTGTAGTTTTAGGTTTATAATCTGTTTAATAGACTAAAGAGTGAAGAATAATTCACTGAATAATATTATCTGGAATATTGAAATAAGCTATAACAAACAAAACATCGTATTTTATTGCATTTCTTAGCTGGCATGCTTTATCAGAATTATAAAAAAAAAATTGTCATTGTAAATTATGAAAACTGCTGACAGCGCGGTTTATCTATTTACACAGAACTATACTCAAACTGTGATCGCTTGTGGAGATAATAAATAATTAATTTCGATAGAGATGTATTTATTTAGATGTTTATTGGTGAAATAATGGTTCTATAGTAAATGTTAATATAATTTAGTGTGTTACAAACAAGTGAATCTTGTATAAAGTTACATGCGGTGGTCGTGCTGGAGCTTCTCCTGAGTGAACAGTGTGTGTGTGTGTGTGTGTGTGTGTTCACTACTGTGTGTGTGTGTGTGTGTGTGTGTGTTCACTACTGTGTGTGTATGTGTGTGTGTCCACTGCTCCAGGTGTGTGTGAAATACAGAGAACACATTTCACTGCTGGTTATACTCTGTATAATTGTGTATGAGACTAATAAAAAAAAAAAAAAAAATTAATAAAAAAAAAAAAAAAAAAAATATCGGTTATCGTTTTTTTTCAAAAATTGTTTTCTCCCCTGCTTGATTTTCGCTTCTGGGATTTGATCTAGACATTAAATTATGTGACACTTTTTTATATTTTTTCTTTAAACAAGTTTAACATCTTCAGTGTCATTCTGATAAAGTGCAAACAAAACATTCACCAGAGCCCATTCAGAATTACGGGAGCCCAGAGGGGAGCGTCTGCAGATGTTAAAGAGAAAAACGATTTTCATTCAAACAAATCGATGTAAACTACACATTTGAGTTAATCGATTAAAATCGATTTATCGCCCAGCCCTACTTTTTATGGATATATTATTTTAAAACACTCACTCATATGCAAACATGGGGAGGCAGCTTATTTCTATTTCCTATGCAACGGCATTAGCCAATCATAACAGTGCTGTTTACTTAAATTGTGTGTATGTGTCTGTGTATTGAAAGGCAGATCAAATATTTATAATTCAGTTATTGATGGCATTTTTACATGTTTTATCACTGATAAAGCATTGTGCATTACTGTAGTGCTTAGTCTTATTATATGATCACCTTTCCCTTCATATGCTTATCTAAATCTTGGTATAGTCTAGGGCTGCAACAACTAATCTATAAAATCGATTATTATTGATTATGAAAAATCATCGACAACTATTCTCATTATCGATTATTCGGGTCCACCCACAGTGCACGTCCAGCTTCAGCCGGTTGCTCAAATGACAGCACTGAATAACGCATTTCTATCGACAAAATGCATCTAAAAATAGTGGAGGAAACAGAATGAGATGCTGCAGGAGAAGTATGTGATCCAAGCTGCCCAAAACAGGATCATTCTTTATTTTGAACATTAAGTTAATGTATTAGTGTAATGGCTTGCATGCAATCTTCAGCATGCAAGATTGAATAAACAAATGCACGTTAAATTAAGAATGATCATACAGCCAAGTTCAAATTTCTGAATTATCATCCATAAATGTGTCAAGTTACTTTTTGGAGAATTTACACTAGCTATGTTTCCATCCATCTATTTGTATGCGCCTTCTGGAATATTGCATAAAACAAAAATTGAAAAAAAACTATGTCGAACTACGTTGGAAACACATTTAATGAAGAAATTCCTGCATGTGCATTGAAAAAGTCACATAACTTCATGCTATGAGATGGGATAACTTAACTGACCAGTGGACCCGATCTCGTTCACAGTGTAACCGACGTAGGCCACTAAGAGCTGTTGCGTGTAAACCTCACTCCCTTGATCTCAAAATGAGCCGCTCTAGCGAATGACGCAAACAGAAATGTTGTTGGGGGGGGGGGTTACAACAGCATCTGAAAGGTTGTTTTAGTCATTCTGAAAGTCTATCATCAAAGTATTTCTATATAATTGTCTTACACGACGACTGCGTCCCAAACAGCAGGTATCCACCTCCGAAAGCAGTGAATGCATTTATTGTGTTTCGTCTGTTCATTCTGAGGCGCAAGTAAATTATCATATATGAAAATTATTATTTATATATATATATATATATATATATATATATTATATTCAATGGCTACTCCTAGTTTTCTTAGTGATATTTAGTGCCAGTTTACAAGGAAGTGACGATTTTGTTCTCTTTGACTCGTTGGAATGAAAACGGTGCATTATTCGCAAATGTTTTTTGCAACATTTGAGTTTTGTGCACAAGTTTAATTCGAATCTTTGGATGGAAACATAACTACTAACTGCTGTATACATTGCTTATGTTAAATAAGAGACAATGTGTAATCAGCCGGTTATTGTCACAAAATGTGATAGTGTGCACCAATATTACAATAACATTAGTTCTGAACTTTAGGTCTCCGATATATTTTTTTATACAAAACTTGCTATCTTGTGTTTTATTTGAAACAGCATTGCCACCTGCAAAAATACCTGACCACCAAATGCACCAAACGTCAAGAAAGGTGTTTTTATTTCTCTTTTAATAGTGAGCTTCATTTATAATCAGTAAATGTTTATTTGATGACTTGCTTAAACATTCATTTTATGTTTTTTTTTTATGTTCAAGATGCTTTTCTCTAATTTTTAAAGGTCAGCTTATGTTTAAAGAGGCAACTAAACTATCATTAAAACAACTAAGCAGCAGTTGGTCTTTTTCTGAAGCAGAAAAGTAAAGGAAGTAGAAAATGAATTATTATTAAGTTAGTTTCAATAAAATATTTTTGGGACTAAATTTCCTTGCACACTGAAAAACGCTGAAAAATGTTGAAAAAAATAGGGATTTTTTTCCGTATTCGTCATCCTTTCCTAACAAAATGCTTGTTACAGATGCGAAAACGCAGAAAGTCGAACCTGATCTGAATTTTTTAATGATGGATGAAAGTTTCGGAGGCAGTGTGTAAAGGTGATTGACACAACGTTAGGTCGTATTTATTTTTCGAAAAACAAAATTCTGACTCAGTGTGCAATGACCTTAAAAGTTGAGTTTTAAAAATAAACAAATATTTTTATAGTATAATGACTTCTTATAATGGAATAATGCATGATCGCTTTAAAAATAAAATAAGATGAATCAAATCAGTAAAAATAATAAAATATAAGCAGATGCATATTGCTACTCGGTTTTAAAGAAAGGTTCACCTGAGATTTGACCTCTTTCTTGGCATAAAATAGACAAAACAGCAATGTGGTTTCTTTAAAGTTGAACTCGGCAGTTTTTTTCTTCTTCGTGTCATTCCACTGTGTGGGAAAAAAGGAAAAGCTGATGTCATGTGTAATTGTGCAGTGATTGCCATGGTAACAGCAAGAGGCAGAAAGAGATGTGGGGGGTGTTCACCCCTCCTCAGCTCATCAACTACAGGGCTCTAACACACACTCGTAATGCGCTGCAGAACCAAAACTGTGCATTTTCATGACTTCTGTCATACAGGGATGTTTGAATGTAATATACAAGAGCAACAGTGTTTCGCTCCAGTACGTTTTCTGTGTCTGTGTTACAGAAATTGAGACAAAGCAAACATGTAGTGATGCTTGTTCAAGCCAGTCGCAGTACAAAACTTGAGTAAAAGAATTCCATAATATAATAAAAAGCAAAAACATCCCTTACATTTTAATCAGAGGTTTTTGTTATAACTACAGCAAAGGACATCACATTTTATTAATTGCTTGTTACTATTTTTACAAGGTTGCACCCTTAACACACACATTTATTCAACCCAAGTGAAGCACCATGGTAGCCATGAATATATATAAGGTATGTGCCGCTCTCTAAAGCTGCACTGCAAGTGTGCGAGAGTGTGCAAACAGAAAGCACTGTGATTGGCTGTTTCAGAATTGATTGTGTTGAGCTACACCCATTGTTCACACTCAATGTAGACAGAGTTACTGCTTGTGACGCACTAGGTTAGGACACGTGTTACAGCATCTAAACTTGAAATATCATACACGTCTCTTACAGATTTCTCATTTATACTCGTGTAGGAAATGGTGTGATTTGGGGAATGTGGATGTGTGCGATGAAAGCCATGCTTTGCCCTCTCCTGCGACAGGCATGTGAAAGCACCCCCATCCAGTCTGCTCCCACTCTTTTGTGCTGCTTTCGACGACTCCTCTTACATAACAAGGATCCAGCTCTTACCAGTTCTGCTGCATGGCCAGCACTGAGGCTTCATCATGCAAGCCTGTGATTTTATCACTAAAACCAAAACTAGCCTGACATATCAATTCAAAAATAAATTCTTACGCGATTTAAAGAGCTTATTTGTGAACATTTTCACTTTTTCAATGGTGATTGTTTACTGCATAATCATGATCCAACAAAGTAGCATGAGCATTTTTTTTTTATTTAAATTAGATTGTATAATTTTAAGATTTAAAGCAAAACAAGTACGACTTGATTTCAGCTTTGTCAAATAATGCTAAAAATACAAATTCACTCTCTGGCAGTAGGTGGCGCCTATGGAATAGCAGCAATATAGTGTTTCCTTGGTTATAACAAACCAGGTCTACACAGAGATAAGATGCAATTAAAATGCCGTCAAATCTTTTCTGAAGACAGCCAGTTCCCTTCATATAAACCCCTCCTCCGATTCAGTATTTCCTCTAATATTTTGAACATCGCAAACAGTAATGTTGCTCTGCTGGATACAGTATTTTCTCTGCTAGTGCATCTCTTTGCTTTTGTCTGGTCCCGTCTCGGACCCCCATTATCATCCTGTTTACACAGTTCCTAATATTTCCATGCAAATTACATTTTGGGAAATAATCACAGTGCAAGTTTGGAACAGAGATTGTCCAAAATAAAACAAAAAACTTGGTTGCTTACTAAGGTACTACCCATATTAAAAGACTACAATTCCCGCTACTCTTTGACCTATCAAAACATTGGTCACATTTTATTTTAAGGCCCAATTCTTGCTAATAACAATCCAATAATTACGACGTTAGTCTCAAAATCCTAAAAAACTTGCTGCTTATTAATAGTTAGTAAGGTAGTTGTTAAGTTTAGGTATTTGATAGGATTAGGGATGTAGATATGGTCATGCATAATATGTGCTTTATACGTACTAATAAACAGCCAATATGTTATTAATAGGCATGCTAATTAACAACTAGTTAATAGTGAGAATTGGCCCCTATATTAATGTGTTACCAAATCATTAAACAGTCCAGTTGCTAAAATAGCTTTCGTACATACTTTAGTAACTCAGTTTGCACTTAACTTGTCAAATATTGCAAAAATGGGCAGGAATTATTTGGCCCTGTCAAAGCTGTATTTAGACCAGTGGTCTGATTCAGGTCATCAGCTCATTAGTAAAGGCTCAAAGACATGAAATGGGTGTTTTAGACATTATAAATGTCTAGTGCTGGAGGATCCAGGGACGTAGTTGGGAATCAATGATTTTAGACCAATGGCAGATTTAGGAATGGACGTCGAATAAATCTGGATTGGTGATTTGCAGTTAGTTTTCTATTGCTCATTTGCAGGTCACATCAATTATATTGCCACTCAGTGGATCAGTTAATCTTGTGAGTTTAGCCCAGTTTACACCAACAGCAGCAAAGCACCACAATCTCATTGACTTTCGCTGAAGTGCTGGCGAATTCAGCGACCGGATGTTGGGGTGTCCAGCAATGCAGCAAAGTTGAGAAAAGTGACTTTCGGGAGCAACTACAAATGGGAGTGAAGTCATTGGAGTCATGGACAATGACACAAGTTTTTGGACTTAATAATTAGTGTGTAAATTAGACTAAAAGTCGTAAAAAGTCTAATATTGAAGCGAGATTCCTAAATCCTTTTAATGATACAATGTTTAACTAAGACTATCATGGTAATAGTATGTCTATGATAGTTGTGAGGGTTATACATTGCAATATAAGGTTTTAGTCAGTAAGAAGAGCATGCAAAACATGTCATATTTGAATAATATGTACTGTATTGGCTAATGAATAAAAAAAATTCATAAACAGTTTTAAAGACATTTTCTTTCTGGTTTGTGCAAAATCATTACAAATAATATAAAACCAGTCTACATCACTTCTTTTTTTAGCCTTATTTTGTATAAATTTAAATGTTTATATAGTATTAAATGTTACAATTATTGATGTGTTTTACCAAATATGTGAATGTAGGCTAAATAACAGCAGAATGGTGATTTTTTTGTAGTTGTAGCTGACAGAAGATTGTTTGGGGTGGGGGGGGGGCGCTGGCTAGAGCCCACTGATCCAGACTACAGCAAATATAATGTGATCATCATTTCATCCAGTTCTTGGAGAGTTACATTTGCTAAATAAGCTCAACCCTACAGCATACCAAATCTTCAAAATGCAGGAGTTGAGACACTAGAAACATGGCTGATCAAATGAAATGCACGATGAGAGAGAGAGAAAATCAAACAAGCTTTAAATGGTTGGGTGTGAATGTTATCTGGTCCTGTTAATTAAACATGTCACTGATTTCAATGCATTGACACATGCTAATTAATTTGACTAATAATATTTCAAATCTTCCCTTTCTGCATTTGCTCAGATCTGATTTTTCTCCCTTTAAAGAATGTCAAATAACATTGTTGCATTAAGCGGTATTATAAAACTGCTACATTATTAATCAATGCAGAGAACTAAAATCATCATTATATTAATGGCATATATATCATTAATGATTTTGACTGAAAATTAATTTCCCTACATTTACATAACCCTATAACGAGGCATGAGTAGCCTACTGTTTGCATGCATTCTTTTCCAAATATAAATATACAGAGAGAGAGAGAATCTAAATAAACATCAGATGACAGCTGCCAGAAAACAGCCGATCCCTCATGTAGATTTGAGTTTATCTGATGTGTGCACGTACCTTTGTCGATTAAAGCATCCGATATGGTAGATGGTCGTGTGAAAAATGTCACATTTCTTCTACTGCAGTTGATTTTCACGGCGAAGGCTCGCGCAGTTCTTCCACTTCGCGCTATTTAAAGAAGGGTTCTTTGATTTTCTCCCTAAATCTTTCGTTTTGTCGGGAGTTAATAAACGAGGCCAAACATCAACAATACAAAGCACTGAGGACAAAAACCGTGACAGAATGCGGATTCCCTCTTCAGGCACTGCTGCTCCGTGCTCTTGTTCATCAGATATGACAGAGAAATAAAATATCAGGCGTCCTCATCAAACCATCATCGCCTCTAAAACACACACCGAACACATTTGACGTTTATCGTCTTTCCTCTGTGTGCCGCAGACGCTTGGTCTTCGTAGGTAAATGTTGTAACGCGCGCTGCTGTGTCCGTGCGTTTCTTCTTTCAGTACATCTGCTGCTGCGTTCCCTCTGGCTTTACACGCGCGTTCTCAGCTGTTTGATTCGATCCATCAGCGCGTCCCAAGCCCCGCCTCCCGCTGTCATTCACCCCAAGCCCCGCCTCCCGCTGTCATTCACCCCAAGCCCCGCCTCCCGCTGTCTTTACCACCCCATCCCTCACAAACAAGCCCGGCTCTTCACCATGTACGGAATGCCTTCCGACCCTCATCTCATTGTCTGTGTTTACAAAGTTTTTGTTAATTTTTTTATATGCTTTATTAAAAAAAAAACACACGGATGAAGAGAATGTAGAAAATAAAGACAAAGAGACCAAAACATATTTTGGATATTTAGGTAGGGCAGATTCTGAGTCGTAGCAATAGATTATGATTAATCTATTACAAATTGTACTTTATTTTTGCTGACAACAGGGTGATGTACTTTTGGCAGAGGTACAGTGTACATGTATAATTCAGCCAGAGAGTGGCACAGTGATATTTTAGTAAGTAAATAACACCAGAGAAAACATTTCTGAGTTTAAACGATGAGAATATAAAGATTTGTGCATTACAGAGAATAAAAAATTAACAATATCCTGAAGAGTTTGTGTTGTAATAAAGAAAAATATATTTATTTTTTAAATTCACATATTCTGATATTGTTTCTTAAGAGATAGGAGCATAACTCATTCCAACATGTTTTGACAAACACATTCGCAAAAACAACGTTCAATAATCAATATTTCTATGTCACAAACAGCATTTTTGTCTTTTTGTTGTAACACGGTAACGTTGCCAGATATGAAGTAAAAGTTACATGAATGTAATAGACCTTAGTCAGGGTAGCGACATATTTAACCCCTTAACTGTCACTCCCCCTTTTTGAAAAACTTGAAAGTGCACTATTTAAAGTTAAATTGTTATAATTCATGAATGCTTTTGAATACAGACCTAAGGTTGGTCTCTTTTTAAAGAAGACAATCAGCAGATTTTTGCAGAAGTGAAATCATTTCAAAAAATGAAAGTAAAAAAAAGTTATACAAGTTTAAATTTACTGTTAATAAAATGTAATGTACAATTATTATTGTATATTATATAAAATATTTGACAAAATATGTTTTAATCCAAATTTGGCAGAAAATTATAGCTATATGTCTAAATAAGTTGTGTTTCAAATTTGAAGTTGATATATAAAAAATTGAGGTTACTATGCAATTTTGTTTATGCGTTATACCACAGACAGCCACCGGGTGCCATCCAAACCCCATTTAATTTTTTTTATGCACTTTTCTGTCACAAATGTATCAATTTCTCTCCCACTTTTACACTTATCACAAAATGACCACCAAATATGGAATCTTGAGACTCAGACCTTACCGATGATATGTATTTTGTCAAGATTATAAAAAGTTGTGATTCTATAAGACCGTAATACATTTGGAATATGACACCTCCCACTAAAGGGGAGGAGCCCGCTAAAATATTTTAAAGTACCATTTCTATGGTAATGCAATGTCCGATTTCAAAACGGTTTTCACAGGATGAATTTTGAGATTATAAGCTTTCAAATGATATATAATATATGATGATTACTAAAACATGTGATAGGAAAAAAAGGAAACAAATAGAATTTTTGTGTCAAAGATTAGAGCTCCTGTTATGGTGTATATGTTTTGAGGTGCGCTCTTGTCATACATTTATCTATCACTGCTCCTACATAATTTTTTACAACAAACAGTGGTACAATATCTATTTAGGAGTCTTGGACCTTTCCAACGATATATAGTTTGTCATGATTAGATTAAGATTTAATGGTAATATATTGAAGTAAAGTTAGGCGTCCCGTATACGGGACGCCGACAGTTAATGGGTTAACTGTTGACGGTATAAAAGCAAGGCTACATAATAAAAATAAAACAAAACAACATACCGAAAGTTCAGATGACAAAACGTCTTATTACAAAAAAAAAAAAAAACATATTTCAATAGACAAACTCCACAAAACAGTTTTAAAAGTTGTAAATTGTGAAAATAACACAATCTAGGACCTTTATACAGTGTGTGTTATTGTAAAGACTGCAAATCTATCCTTCGTAGGCTTCATCTGCCTTAAACTAATCTATTCATCTAACCTGATTAAAGGGATAGTTCACCCAAAAATTTAAATTGTCAATTACTCACCCTCATGTTCTTCTCACCCTCATCTTCGGAACAGGAATTAAGATATTTTTGATGAAATCCGAGAGCTCTTTGTCTCTCCCATTTTCATTTTTGTGTGAACTATCCCTTTAAGGTCTGTTGCAGGATGTTTTAAACACAAATATGCTGGGCACACACACAATTTTTGCTCCGATTTTCAGTTGCTAAAAGTTTTGTGAAAATTGCAACAAATGATCAAAATTAGAGGCAAATTGGTGCTTGTTCATGCAAGCACCAATCATGATCATTGATCATGACATGTCACTGATGCCCGTGAGATATTTGGCAAGCTAAATATCTTGAACCTGTCTTCGACTCACAGTCCTGCAGTGTAAAATGTGTTTTGACTGGAAATGACATCAGCGATGACCTACAGCCAATGAGAGAGCAGATACAGGGCAAGGGAACGTTCAGGGGAGGAGTCACATACCTACAGCCAATGAGAGAGCAGACACAGGTCAAGGAAACATTTGGGAGAGGAGTCATAAACCTACAGCCAATGAGAGAGCAGATACATGACAAGGGAACGTTCAGGGGAGGAGTCACATACCTACAGCCAATGAGAGAGCAGATACAGGGCTAATAGATCTGCAACAGAACATCAAGTATGGCTTCTGCAAGCAA
Organism: Schizopygopsis malacanthus; assembly: GCA_027474115.1. Lineage (NCBI taxonomy): Eukaryota > Metazoa > Chordata > Actinopteri > Cypriniformes > Cyprinidae > Schizopygopsis > Schizopygopsis malacanthus. Next base: position 146,984 of record JAPDDM010000090.1, read on the forward strand.
CCATCTCTCCTTCTCATTCTTTATTTTTTGCTGCAAACCAGCGTACAGACAACTTGTATCACAAGCTTCTTGCAGGTTTCAATTTCTAACAGGCAGAAATCCAGTCTCCCACAAGAACTCCTGAATCACGAGTGATCTTACATTATTTCCTGCAACACTTCTTGCATGTGCTTGGTTGTGAAACGTAGTTTGTAGACAATTAAGGCAGAGTTGCTGTAGTGTGCACACAACAGCAACTAGATGGTACCCCCTGTGCCTAACTAACACCTCTTCCAGCAGCACCTGGTTTTCCCAGGAGGTCTCCCATCCAGGTACTGACCAGCTCAACCCTGCTTAGCTTCAGTGGGAAACCAGTCTTGGGCTGCAGGGTGATATGGCTGCATATGATATATTAAAATAAGAGTCTTTACACACTATGGGACACGAAAACACTGAATAAATGTAACATTACTTAAAGGACATAAGAATGAAGGACCAGGGTGGAGTTGGGGGATTAGAAGACTGAGGTGGAGTGGCCACCTGTGGAGCTAAAGGCATGGAGGACCTTGGTGGAAACAAAAGGTTGGAGGGCCAAGGTGAAGCTGAAGTCTCAGAAATTCCTGGCAGGGCCGGAGGAATCAACAGACAATGATGGAGCCAAAAGTACAAGGAGGAGTCAAAGGTCAGTCATGTGTGCACGCTCAGGGTCAATATCACAACTGACCAGGAGTGTCAGGACAGGAACAGACTCTGGGATGAAGTCTGTGGCTGAATCAGTAATGTTTAGATCTTTCTCCACCTTCCCAACAGTCAAGGGTATCAGGTTAGCTGTAATGCCAGCTTCACAAACTCACAGAAAGTCCCCGGAGGACGATCGATGGTCAGCATTGATTTTAATGGCTCATTCAATCCAGCCCTATACAATGAAATGAGGCCACTGTCCGGATAATGTGTCTGATGTGCTAGATACCAAACACATTGTTTATTAGATATAAAAACTCACAGGTGTGGTCACTGAGGGGTCGATTCCTCTCGCTGGCGAGGAGGACACAAACAGCCACTAGATCTATCAGTTTTGATCAGTTATTCTGTAACACGGCATGCGATGAAGAAGTTGAGTCTAACTGCAGGTTCATTCCAGGAAAATGAGTAGAAATAAGGGAAAAAAACACTGAATACATGTGACATTACAAGTGTTCCTACATTTAAGACAGTACATTTATGTAATAAATGTAGGAAGAGACCAAACCAGGTTCTAGTTAACAATAAATAATGTTATACAGCAATAGCATATCAATGAATTTGTAAGTGTCCTCATTAAAATTATATAAATATATTTAATAATATGTTCAGAATTTATTATCCTGGCAGACAAACAGTGCAGAGAAGTTGTTTCTCCAATGAAACCTACATCAGAGGTGAACACCGTAAAGGTCCAAATGAGGAAGTGTCTCAGTACAGTCATGATAGATATGGTTCATCACATATTCAGATGAACTGATGTACTGACTGACATTCTACATTTATTTGACATTAAAGACAATATTTGTTGGTTAATAGATAAGATAAAATAGTTTTTTTGGGGTTGAAGCATTCTTTGTATCATAATAGATTAAACTTTAGAAATGTAGTAAGTGTATAGTTATCAAAGCATATTGCTTACATCTTATACCTTTTGACATCATTCATTTCCAAAGTGAATACCACATTGTTACCTAGATTTGTGATTGTATTAAAGAACTAGAGAGATGGGTCTAAATAACTTTTTTTTTGTGTGGGAAATAGCAATGCTACATATGCTGTAGTTGAGCTTTACTTCTATAATGCCAAATATAAACATAGACTGAGCTGGATTTTGTTTTGGTTTTGGTAAGAAGATGTCAACTAAGGTGTTCAACTACATTCTTGCAGGAACTAATGCACTTAAGCAAAGACCTTCACGTCTCCCATGACCTTCAGGATCTGATTTACAATCTGGAATCAGCTGTAAAAGAAGATACAGGGGCAGTCGTGGCCTAATGGATAGAGCGTCGGACTTGTAACCCGAGGTAATCTTCTGGCAGGAATTGTCCACGACTGAGGTGAGACCCTTGAGCAAGGCACCGAATCCCCAATTGCTCTCCGGGTGCCACAGTGTTGGCTGCCTACTGCTCCAGGTGTGTGTGCACTTGGATGGGTTAGATGCAGAGCACACATTTCACTACTTATACTCTGTATAATTGTGTATGTGACAAATAAAAAATTATTCTATTCTTCTTCTTCTGTAAAAGAGGACGAATGTAGGTCAGATTATTGAAGCTCAATATAAGATTATCCACACGTCAATGTATTTTTGCTAAAGTTGCCATATCTGTTATTTAGGATGATTACTTAGGATCTTGCTTGGATTCTTGATTCCACCATTACCACAAGACTGCTGAGAAACACCTTGTTATCTTCAAAAAGGTACATTTGGACATATCACTATATGTCTGGCTCAAAATATTGCCAGCTGTGCTAATTCTATGATGGAAAACTAATGTAGAGAGAAGTAATCGGAGAACTGCCTTGGAGTGTTGCATTTGTTTTATTTTTAGGCAAGGACCGACAGAAAAACACATTGACTCATTTGAAGAGAGCAGACAGCCATAACTGCTTGCCATTGGGATAAAGAACAGCATAATTCTTGACAAGAAAACTATGTCATGCAAGTCAGTGAGTGGTCTTGGTGGCTATGATTAACTGTTTTTGAGATTGACACTGATGGAGTCCAAGAGTTGCTGATCTCAGATCTAAATGTATGCATTAAAATCAATTGTCAGTAAAAAAACAACAATCTGACCACTTTGGGGTTCATGGGATGTATTCATGGGATGTTGCCTGGCAAGTCACTTTATCTAAAATGTGGTCAGGCAGATTGCAAAATATACAGAATTGCTCAGGATTTGACAAACATTTGAAAAGAGTTCATGAACAAAGTAATGTAGTTCTGCACACCGTTATCCAAAAAGAAGACACCTCCCTTCTTAGGTCCGCCCTCAAATTCACAAAAACACTTCGCATTAGTGTTTGCTAATTACAAGAGGAAATCTGCCACTGGCAGATATTTTTCATGTTTTAAGCAAAAAACAAATTTATTTTCATTTAAAAATGATTCAATATTTGTATGAGAAAACAAGTCAAAAATACCAGTTATTAGCTGCTGTGCATTTTCATCCTATGCCAGCTGCAAAACCAATGTTGCCATCTAAAGTGGACCGATTCCAGTCATATATAACGGAGCCTGCTCACTCTCTCAGTCAGGGCTCTGAATGCGATCTCCATGCTGACCACATATACCAAGCAGGGCTGCAGGATGAAGAGTCTACCATGCAAGGTCAGGCATAGTGTGTTGTTTCAGATCTCTCTCTCCATCTTCAGAGATTCAAGCGATTCAAGTTGTGGGCAAAAAAAATTGTCAATAAATTAATAGAATGGGAACTGGCTTAAATAATCTTTCTGACAGAGAGAAGGAAGGCATAGTGGCATACTGGATGCCCAGCTGTTGTGGAGGGCAGTTTTGGCTTGGCTCTGAAATGAATGCAAAAGAGATGTGAGGAAAATAAGAAATTATTTGAATGCTTTGCAGCTCTATTTGTCTAGAAAGACAGACTGCGTCCCCTCTACCACCTTGGCAGGCCTTCTGACAAGCTATGGCTCAACCAGAACAGGAACTCGGCTAGTCTTAGCAGTAGCTTGTTAGGGATTATAAAATAATCACCCTTTTTGGATCAGATTTGAGGGTGCTGATTGGCTAAAGTGCTGCACAGACCTGCCTCCTGTGGGTAATTTCTTTATCACCCCAAAGTCGAACTTGAGACATTATCTAGGTTTCTTTCACCCTATTTTTTTGCAAAAGTAACGAGTGATGGAAATGGCAAATTTAGAAAGAAAATACCTTAATTCGCAAAAAAAGTTTTTTTTTTTACACTTGCTTGAGGTGGTTTTTGACTTGTGCGAAAAAGAGTTAATGCAAATAGCTGGAGATGGAAAAGTCACGTGACTGCACAATGGGACCTCATAACCTGACTAACCAGTGGATTGATCTCTTTGCACAGTATCGGAAATATTGTTATTGTCATACTTAAATGCCCGAGCAGAGTCTGTTGTCAAAGCATTTCTGGAGAATTGCCTCCCAAAACTGTCCCAGAACGCGTTCAGGCATCTGCCTCTGAAAGCAATGACAGCATTTATTGTGTTTCTTCTGCTTGCTCTGAGGCGCAAGTAATTTATTATATATAAAAATTACCATATTCAGTGGCTTCTACTTTTTAGTGATATTTAGTGCCAGTTTATTAGGAAGTGTCAATGGTGCTAATTCGCAACCGTTTTATGCAATATTTCAGTTTAGCGCTAAATTCGCAACTTTGGATGGAAAACCAGCTATTGTTGTCAGGCAGAGAGGACAGAGTGAAACCATATATTTTGCACAGATTATTTTCTGTCATATCAAATAAATATCCTTCATCTGTTGCGTTATCTTCTTAGGTAATTGTTATAATTGCAGTGAAGTGTTGTGAAACACTATTGAAGCACATCAGCAACAGACATTTGTAGCAGTTGCTCCTCTCTCGTATAACTTATTTCTAAATAAATAAATACAATTTGGTCATTTTTCAGCACTAAGAGTTGATGTATTAACACTGTACTCTTAATAAAGTGGTAGCCTACCATATATGCTGTCAAGTAATGTTAATTTCACACCATCTGTTTACTACGTAGAAGAATAATAGCCCGCAGTAAATGGTAAAGCAATGTGCGATCAAACTATTTATTATAGTGTATATTACAATATAATTATGATACTCCATATAAGTTTGCAACATCAAGGAGCTAAGATAACGGAAAGAGGCTGACACAGGGACTCTTTGCACATTGAAGTTAAAATGGCCACGTTCACTGAGCAGAGAATATCTGTTGAAGTTCACTTCACTTGACGAAATACATTGATTCAGAACACCCTAAAAGGTCATCAAGTATTGGAGTTTGAGGTATGAAGACACTATGTGGGTAATCTAAACCGAGTGATTCATGTTGATGTGTAAGGAAGGCATTATCCCACTCATACCACTGTTACTTGCCAGCATGGCAGCTTGAGGGTTTCATTTGAGTTTGTGTGTGGAGTATCAGCATCTAAAGACAGACTTCAGTTTCTCTCGTATTTAATACAATTTTTTTTATTTATGTCCAGGCGTCACTTGTCCAATAATCACACCATTACACGTGATAAAATGCATAGTCAAGGTTACTCAAGCAGATGTTCAGTTTTTGTTGGTGCAATCATTTCCAAAGTCATGCTTAAATGTCTATATTGGTTTTAGCTTATTATTTATGCCATCTGCACTAATTATGGTCAATTAGTAATACAATGGTCATATATATCTAATTTAGGAGTGAGTTTGAACAAAAAAACTTGACTAACAATGTACTTCAGGAACTTAATTTAAAAAATATGTATCAAGACCCCTTTATTACACATTCATTGTGTTACTCTGAAAGATTAATCAGTGCATGTTATTTCAAAGAAAAAAAAAGCGTTTGTAATCATAACGTGAAAACGTTCTCTGCCTTTGCTAATCTACCAAGTTCAGGACCTACAGCACAAATCTGATCACTTCTGAGGGGGTTTTCCAGAAAAACTCAGGGTATGAAAGTAGTCATAATATCTGAATATAACAGGCTCTGGAACAGGAGATGTCTCAGGGATAGTTTACAACAGGTACACACCTCACAGCCTCACCACATGCGTGCCCTTTTCATGAGGCTCTAGTGGCCGTAACGACACAGATTATGCATAATATTAAAAAGCATTATTATAACAATCCAATGCTCATTTTATTTTACCTCACACATCTTAAAACCACATATCGATAGCTCCGCAATAGAAAAAGGATGCCTTTATTGGCTACAGGACTAATAACGTCCAAGCTAAATTATAAAGACGTATTAACAGACACATCCTGAGTATATACAAGTTCTGGGTTTATCAACTGAGAGTTCAGGGTACATGCAAGTTAACCTTGTTTTCTGGAATATCCCCGACTTTTTCTAACGTTTATAATTTGTTGTGGGAACAAAGGCAATGTCAACTAAAACAAAGTAGAAATGTGCTGTACACTCAGTCTTTTCCCTTTCATTATGGGCGCATGAATGTGTTTAGCCATGGCAAGAAGCGGGACACTTTCTCTAAGACATAACCGTTCTTGCAGTCGGTTCCTGGAGGCTGGCTGACAATGCCGGTGAGGAAGAACACCTCTCTGTACAGCGTGAGCACAGGGCTGCCGTGTCCCAAGATGCAGTCTGCTTTAGCTCGAGGCATAGTACATGACATTTTGTTGGTGACCTGAAAACAAAATAAAAGCACTCATGTATATATATGAATCTCAATATTGATCAAATCAATGAGACCTGACAAGCAATCTAGGCTCCACTCCTTATCTATCTGTGGAGGGGCTTCTGCAATGCAAGGTTCATACAGCTTAATGTTATCTAGTCATCTTTATAAAGCTTAATCCAGGGTTTTATGTTGGTAAACTTAAATATGGATATTTTTCTTATAAAAACGCATGGATTCGCTTACATGAGACCTTTATGCCCCCCCTCAATGCCACAGGCATGTCTTATTATGGATGCGAATGCTTTATTTGACGTCTTGTGGACAGTTGAACAGAAACACCTGCCCACTGCAATGATAACTCTTGGAAGAGCCAGGACAATTATAATATAACTCCGATTGGATTTGTCTGAAAGAAGAAAGTCATATACACCTAGGATGCCTCAACAGTAAAACATGGGCTAATTTTAGGGTGAACTGACCCTTTAAGACCAAATTCTTTAAGACCAAGTAAAGAATATTTACAGAATAATTTGAAGGGAACGCAATGGGTCGATATTTTCTCTAAATGTCTAGGAAGAACACAATGAGGTATTTTAGCAACACTTCAAAGTTAAAAAAATATAACTTCCAACATATCTTTTTTCTTTTCTGGAAATACATTTTACTGTACCTTAGGACCACACTGCAAAAAAAGTCCTGTCCTTCTTCATCGATGTTTTTGTGTTGTTTCCAGTGCAAATGGTATCAAGATAAATTGACTTCACTTTCTCAGAAATCAAGACATTTTACCTTATCAAAATGAAGCGAGTTTATGATTAAAATGAGCAAATATCTACCAGTGAGCTCAGAATTACTTACAGTAATTCAAAAGAAAAAAAAATTCATACACCACTGGCAGATATTTGATCTTGTTTCAAGCATAAACTCACTTAATTTGGTCAATGTCTCAGAAAACAAGACTTCATTTTTCCTTTTCAAATCCTGATTCAGAGATGTTTAGACATTTGAACAGAAAAAAATATAAAAATACTGTGGACGATATCAGTTTTTTGCAGTGTGTATGCACATTGACGATCTTGAATTTAAGAATTTTAAGGCCTTCATTTGTGGAAGCGTGTTTTAAGACATTTTTGAGATCTTTTAAGACCTACAAATGCAAATATTGACCCTGGTTGTGACAGTAGTTGCCAAAGCTAGCTAATTTATATGTTTTGATTCTTTGTTAGTAGCCTCTCACCATCATCTACTGTTGGCCTTTTAGAGTTTTAACCCACTGATCGCTTTTTTTAGCACTGTTGGTAAGATATGTAATTTTACTGAACAGGAAAAAACCTCTCCCCATTGAGGAACCTGTAGTTTTACTATTATTCTGAGAGTCCTCTACAACAAGACCATGGATAATATACAATTGCATGAGTGTATGATAATAAGGTTGATTATGGGGAAACAATTTGGGAAATGGTTTTTCATGACCATGGGAACCCCATAAAATACCGAGACGTCCACCAACCTGACCAGAGTGGCGCTGTGAGCAACCCAGCAGTTTGTCATAGGACAGGTGGTTTAACATGAGGTTCCCTTCAAGATCCGTTGCACCTGAAACTTCCTTCCAGCCGGTGACGACACCCATGTAGTCGCCCGCCATGAGCACACTGTCAGCAAAGTCTCTCTCGGGTAGACAGGCTGGAAGCACGCTCTTCTTGAAGACGATCTTCTGCTTCAGCTCTACTACAGCCATGTCATTGTCAGGTTTGCCCTCAGCATAGAGCGGGTGGATGTGCACCTGCTTTACCTGAAGCGTCTGCTCTCCTGCTTCAAATGAGGTCACCCTTTTACCTGTAGAGTGTAAGGAATATTTTTTTTAGCATGTTAGGAAACCGCTGGTCAACATAAGATTGATTTTCTGTCATTCTGAACTGTCAACCGCTGTTCAACAGGTTATTACATTGTTATGAAAACATAATGGCACTCACCCAACGCTACCTGAAAGTCGTCATGCTTCCTAACGCATTGGGCTGTGGTGAGAACCATGTTCTCTTTGAAGATCACCCCACTGCAGAAACCAACCGATCCACGTTGCAGCATCGCCTTTGAAAAAATGAGTACATGTACACAATCTAAAGTGCCTGCACACTGTAAATGTCGAACATTAGACCTCATTCAATTCTAACTGCACTTTATTCAAGTAGATATGAATGACATAAGGCTGGAATACACTATACAACTTTTAAAATCTGAACAGATTTTAAAACACTAGTCACCATAGGCTTGCCTAATTTCTTAATAGTTACAGAAGAAACACTGTCTGAAGCTATCAGAGTCTGTGACCAGCATACACTACGTGATTTTCTATCAAATATGTGAACTAAAATCGGCAGATTAGCTCTGACTTTCATCAACTTGCAGTGCGAATCTGCAGTGTGTACATAAACAACAAGCATGACGTCTGGAGGATCAAGCGTGGTTTATTCACCTGCCAGGGACACTCTTCTTGGCCACAGATGAGTCCTTGATATTCTGACTGTATGTTAGTTGACTGACGTCTGTCCCACTGACTCAAACTTGCCACTTTTCCACATGCAAATGTCACTAAAGAGAAAAGATTTAGAGATGATTTGGTATTGATTGTACTATAATTTTGGTTCTCAAAACATAACGAATATCTAGACATATAAAAAAATAAAATAATTAAAATACCGCCACATACTTCATGCTTATAAAACATTGCTTTATTGAAACACTGAAAAAATCATATTGATTAGTTTACCTTTTGCAAAATTATTTTTAAATATTATTTTAGTAATAATAACGCAAAACAGTTTTGTGATCAGTACAATTTCTCAACTCATCTGCCATTATCAGCTGTTGCGTTCACCTGTTTGTGCACGGTTTATAAACTGATTGTGACAGAGGCGTAAGGCACTCACCAGCCGGCACGCACTTTTCTCTCTGCTGCAGTTTCCAGCCGTATGCACACGAGCATTCGTACGACTGATAGCCTGGCTTACAAAACTGACTGCACCCTTTGCTCTTATCGATTACACATACCGTTTGATCTAGATGTGGAAAAAAATTCAGTGAGAACAACAACAAACAAACATAATTTAGCATCATGTAATAAAGACAACTGAGAAATGCTAAAACGTCTTATCCAGTGGTGAACTGTTTCAAGTTTCAAGCCATGTTAAGTGTTGTATATCATAATTTTGTTGAAATGATGCAGTACTTGTTTATTGATCTGTTGTATTAAATCAATATATCAAATTTGCAAACTCCCCTTATAATTATAAAAATGTCACTCTCCTTATCGCGATCTGTGGGCTAGAGGGTGACACGGGAGTGAATTCTCAAACCTCTCCCGTCCCACTCCCACAAAAATTAATCTCTTCCCGTCCCAATCCCACGAAAAAACTGGGGGAAAATCCCGTCCCGTCCACTCTCGGAAGAATGACTCCCATTCCCTCCCACTCCCGTGTTGTTGTTGTTTTTGTTATTTTTTTTTTTGCCGAAATCTGTCAGTTACAGTAAAAATATAGTACAGATCACAGCGTGCCCACCTTATTAGTTGAATAAAAACCTAAAATGTAGTTTTTTGTTATTATATTGAACTGAAAGCCATCTTATGCACAGTGTTGCACAGATTAAATTTCATGTAAATCATCCATGCTAACACACACGTCTTCAATTTATTTTTATTTTTTTTGATATTTCACTCTCTATAGATATATTTTTCAAAGACGGAGTTTCGAAGTTTCTCGCTCAAGTTCACATGAGACCTAAAGCGCATCCTGTTTGGTTAAAAGCGCAACGTTTCGTTGTTATTCTGAGTGAACACAAATAAACGTAGAGTCTTTACAGATTCGAAAGATGTATTAGGCTACTTTTATCTTACGGAGATTTTAAGAGCAAGTGAGCGCACCGGAGCCTGTCCTGCAGCAAACGCGCTTCCACTCTCCACACAAACACTTCAATAACGCACATTTCTCTAGGTTAACATCATATTGAGCGGCCATGTAAAGTTGCTACTACATACATCTTTCAGATGAAAAGCCATATTTGAGGTTGATGAATGATAGGTGAGCGTTTGGATGTCCTGCCCGAGTGTATTACCACATAGACCAGCCGTTAACAATCTGTCCATCAAGGACTGCGTCATTCACTTAACCAGCCACCCCAAAGCAAACAGGAGGAGAGCATAAAGAGACAGGGCAACTAGAATTGAGTTCAGAATTAAAATATACAGTTTATAGTTTATTTATATAAAAGGTATATTTGTGTGTAAAGTTGGGTATCATTACTATTCCCGGTCCCGCCCACTCCCGCTGAAATTTTTTCCTTTCCCGTCCCAATCACGTGATTCGTAGCGATTTTCTTTTCCATCCCGCGGGATTTCCGTGACCCGTGGGATTCCCGAAAAAATGTCAGCCTCTACTGTGGGCGCACCAAAATTGAGAGCGCGTGAGTGAGTTCTCAAGACTCAAAAGCACGTGCAAATGTGATATATTCCGTCGGACATACCTGCGGGAATGAGTATAATCATGGGCGTAAATCCCGGGGGGGACGGAGGGGACATGTCCCCCCCCATTCGAGGGTTGTCCCCCCAAAAAAAAATATTAAAAAAAAAAAAATCATACTCTCTATTGTGAACAATATATGTATACCTAAAATAATTTAAGTAGAAAAAACCCCCCCCCGCAAAAAGTGCTTTTAGAAACAGTTGAGTTCCCCCTCCCCTTCCTCACAGTGGTTTGGCCCACTGCCTGCTTTCCCAGTTCATCTCACCTACTCCACACACCAGAGGTGGAAAGTAACGAATTACATTTACTCGCGTTACTGTAATTGAGTAGCTTTTTTGTGTACTTGTACTTTTTTAAGTAAATTTCCTACTGTAAATATATCAAAACTAAGAGCTTAATTTGAACAACTTTAAAGGAGATTTTCTCAATATTTAGATTTTTTGCACCCTCAGATTCCAGATTTTCAAATATTGTCCGATCATAACAAACCATACATCAATGGAAATATGATTTATTCAGCTTTCAGATGATGTATAAATCGCAATTTAGGAAAATGGACCCTTATGGTTTTGTGGTTCAGGGTCACATTTTATGTCTTATTTATATCTAAACATTATTTCTGCATTTGTAACTGCAGGCTAAATGCATTCATGTCAGTGTGTAATACATCTATGCCTCTTCAGATGAAGCTTCTGCGTTTCCTCTGCATTGCAAAGATGTATTTTGTTGATACTGATTTAATTTGCCTGGTAACAGCCCAAATGTCTTATTATTCTAATTAACCGATTCCTTTAATTAAAAACACCTAGTTTGAGATTTATAGGCCTATCCCAGGTGTGTCAAACTCAGTTCCTGGAGTAAAGAGTTTAGTTCCAACCCTGCTCCAACACACACACCATGTAGTTTTCAAATAAGCCTAAATGATTAGTTTAGCTGGATCAGATGTGTTTAATTTGGGTTATATCTACACTGTGTAGGGCTGTGGCCCTCCAGGTACTGAGTTTGACACCTTTGGTCTATCCCATTTTTCCCTCCCATTGTTAAAATGTAACTAAGTAATTTTTACTCTGAGTAAATTTTAAATGAGCTCCTTTTTACTTTTACTTGAGTATATTTTTAGACTGGTACTTTTACTTGTACTTAAGTAAAATTTCAGTAATGTAATGGTACTTTTACTTGAGTACAATATTTTTGTACTCTTTCCACCTCTGCCACACACGAGTCAGGTGTGTGGCTGCGGCTCAGTTAATGTTGAACTCCAGTAAGTAGGGTACTTTATTCACTTTAAATAAAGCGATTCTCTTTAATGTAGTTGATGCAGCAGACTCATTCATGAATTAGTTGAGGCAAAAATGCTGATTAACGTTACCGATGTAATTTTCCAAGAATCTTCTATATTAGCGATTAAAATATTACTTATCTAGTTAACGTTAACTTGTTTACAATAGCTTGTTGCATAGTGCACTGCAACTTATGGGGGTTTTCCACTGACTGGTACCAGCTCGGTTCGGTTCAGTTCGGTTCTGCTCTGTTTCGGACCTACAGTTTTCCACTACAACTGGTTGCTATAGCGACCAAACATTCTGAGAAGCAGCACGAGCAGAGCGCTCTAAGCTGAGGTAAACAACCTGGCATCATTACAATCGTCAGCATGGATGAAATAAAAGGGATTTTATTTCTTATCCTTGGTTTGTGGCTGTTTGAAATGTGCTGATCTGCTTTGTCATTGAACCTGAGAAAAACTTTGAAAATAACCATAATGACGCAGTCTCCGTGCTACAATAATAATGATAGAAGCAAAGTTTTTCACTGTGGGGACATATCTTTATAAGTACAATTTGACTGTATTATTTGTGTCCCCTTCAAAAATTGCTCATGATAAATTTTATATTTATTGTCCCCCCCTACTGTTAAATGAAATTTACGCCCATGAGTATAATTATTATTAGTAGCCGCAATCCCACGCCGAAATTTAATTTCTGCTCTGTGTTCTCTGCTAAGAACCCGACTGTGAATGAATGATGCGAGCGTTACTATGTTGTCAGTGAGAAACTGCAGCCGAACAACAACAGTGCGCTACATGTTTCCTACATGTTTCTTTTCTCTCAGTAATCACTGATAACGTTTAAATGGAGTGAACACAGAGCAGTTTCTCTGTGAGCGGGAATGTAAAACCCGGAGTGGATCCAGAGCGAAGTTATTACAGAACTCTTAGAGTGGAGAGAGGAGCGTGCCTTAATCCACTCCAGGCTTTGATCACATCCCCCTCATCAGACTGAATGCACCTCGTCTTTCCTTCATTTAAGACTTATTCAAGCTAAAATTAAGACATGTATAGCACTATTTGAGAAATGTAAGCGTATTTACGGTCTTAAAGTTATGAAAAGTGAATTTAAGAAGGCGGGAACCATGCAGTTGACGGGAATCCGTCGTATCGACGGAGAACTTTAGTGTGTGAGAGACGCGGGAGCTGATGCAGCGGACGGTGGATATTGTGGATAACTTCTCTCTCTTCACATTCTACTAGTGCTTCAGTTTCGGAACTTTCACGTTTAGTAACAAACTGTATCCTCGCCAAAATGCAACAGTGAAAAGAGACCCCTCTGTCGCCGCGTTCCGAACGTTATTTAAATGACACCGGTATTGCGGTATTTTAAAAATTCATATCATAATAAAAACCGGTATTCGGTATGAACCGGTATACCGCCCAGCACTGAATCTCTTTATTACATATAATAAAAAAAACACTCTCTTTCGATCCATTAATGTTTTTCTCAGTTAAGGTACGCGACCTCACAGTCTGAAGGATCTGTCATAGCAAATTAACACATGCTGTTGTGAATAATTAAGTGAAGCGTCTTCTTATAGGATAAGAACATGCAGTTTCATGAATAATTGAATAGACACCAACGATGTACTATAGTCTTCAAAAACTGTGACGTCAACACGATGTCGATTTTAAACCCGGAAGAAAACAAAAAACAAAAAAAAGCTCAAAATTACCCCGTTTTCTCCAACAATTACAATTAATGGACGCAAACATTGTCTTCTTAGATGTGCAACACAAACACTTCTGCTAAAATCTCAAAAACAGTAATCTGGGGTTTCATGACCCTGTAAATGGTGAGGGGAAAAAACATAAGACCGTGATGAAAGAATCTCAGTGATTAAAGAAGATTAATACATTTCAAATGTGTTAGAAGAGAATCAAGTTGACAAGTAGTGGGTTTAAATTTCTGAATGATACAGGTTATCTCGGCAACTGTTGGAAGTTTAAAGGTAGACCTCCTTAATTTACATGTTAAGTGATGTGTAGAGGGAGATCACAACCGGGGCGATTACAAATTCTGGCATTTCAGAGGGGTAGAAAGCCCAATTCTGGACTTTTTAATTTTCTGTTTCTTCATCCCTTTAATGTGCACTTTTTAAATAGAGCTCACTCAAGATGAGGTTTCAGTTACATACCTGTCTCACAGTTGATTCCTGAAAATCCTGATTTACAAATGCAGTCAAAGCCCCCCACACTATCTGAACACATGGCTCCATTTTTGCATGGCTGCTCAGCACACTGGTCACCATCTAGCATGTAAAACAACGTCAGAGATTACACATGTCATACACTTAAAACATCATGTACATCATATAAATGTATAAAATCAGAACACACCATATCTTTAGCATTAGTACATGATTCTCTGAAAGGCTTGATTATGACTGGTCAATCGTAGCAATCCCATGTGCAATAATGTTTTATGATGACCACTATATAACTATATAATCAACTGTTTTCCCATGAAATCCGACATACTTCTTACCTGTTGTTAGTTTCATCTAATAAGCAGCTAACCTGGACATGGAATAGGTCTGATATATTATATATTTCTTAATATATAATCAATTTGATTGCATCAGGCAAACAAGTGGACAAATTGATTTTACTTGTCTATATTCATCTCATTGAGGTACCTGAAATGCAGGGTTTCCCCACTGCAGTCCATTCAATACACATACGAAGCTGTTGAGTTGAACCAGGTGCTTTAATTAGTCTAACACATCTAAACCATTCTGGTAGGTGAGTCTCCAGAACTGGAGATATCTGGAAAAACAGTTGACGCCTGACTTTCTCACATGATCATCATGTATATGCAACATTCACAACTTACCAATGTAGACAGACCAGAAGATATCCTTTAAAGAAACAAAAACACAATGCATTTAAGTCTGTACATAATTAGGAGTGCAGTTGTGAATATTTGTAGGAATATTAAATGTGTAGACTAGAAGTGTGCGATATTCATAAAATGGTATCTCCGTTATTTTTTATAATGATAAGTATTAAATATTTTGAGCATGTGTTGGTATCTTGGATGGTTTTTGTTTTGGTAGGTCTTCATATTCTGTGCAATGACAGAAATGAACTTTTCCACTAAAGGCAATATTTGCATCCATAAAATGAATTATTTTTTTTTTAAAGTGAAATGATACTTTATAAGAAAACTAGTCAGTGGTTTAATGAGCCGAGTCATTGATTCATTCATCCAAACTATTCATTCAGTAACGAAGCACCACTATGGGCCTATTTACACCTGGTCACATCATGTGTTTTCTCTGATCGGATATCTATCTGATTTGTTCAAACGTTTCCATTTACACTTGGCCACATAAATGTGTCTTCAGAAAATGGATATAAATCCAGTTTTCAATTCCTGCACTATATCCAAATTTAACGGCGTTCATGTTAATGAAAGCAACAGATAAGTGCTGCATTTTATTCATTATCAGCTCATTTTAAGATCAAAGACCACAACAGCAGAGAGTGCGGTATCAGTAATGGAAATATAGATTAGACTCACTACTTTTAATGAAGATGATTGTGTGTTGAGCATCTGTGACTTACTTTGTTTCATTTGTGGTAGTTTGACTCAACTACTCATCCGCGGTGATGATTGTTGCATTAGCGCTGTCATATTTGACTATAACATGCCATATAGCCTATAAAATGCACTCACACGTTTGTTATTTTAATAATTTGGGAGGAGTAAAATTGGCATATGCTGTTTCAACAACCAGTTGCATTCACACTTGTCCAGTTTAATCTAGAATGTGGCCCAGACCACCTCCTGAATTCGTTTGATTGATTGGATTAAATGCATCTTGAAAGCGTTTCGGAGGGCATTTACACCTGGTCTTTTCACGATCAGAGAAAACGCATGAAGTGACCAGGTTTAAACAGGCCCTATGTGTTAATCGGACACACAACACAGTTCTGCTCTAGTCAACAACATTTTTTATTGGCAAAAAAATTACAGAATTGTGTCTAAATTAGAAAAAACAAATTGGTAACTAACTGTTGGGGATGCACGATATTGGATTTTTGCCGATATGCCGATATATTTCAACTCATTTTGGTCGATGCCGATATATTTCCTTTTGTTTGGAAACAATACCAAGTCTGTCCGGTGCAGGAATTATATTAAAAAAAATAATAATAGGAGACATGAAGCGCTACTTGCTGATTATCTTTGGTTGGGTTTGAAGCAACAATTACAAAAGAAGAAGAATCCAAGGCACTTCTTCTGGTCCAAAAAAGTTAAAAAGCCTTTATTCACATTTGGACCATTTCAATAAACAATAAACATCTCAATAAATGCATTAGTGTGCAGAGTTTATGGCATTTTTTATGTTTATATTCTTTTTTGTTTTTACAGAATTTTTACATTTGTTACATTTGTTAGAATTAAACAAACAATAATGAAGTTCTTTTATAATGACAGTACATTAAAAGCTTTGAAAATGATTATAAATCAAATATATATCAATCAATATATCTATATATCAATCAATAAAAAACTTCAGAAAGATGCAGTGTTAACCTTATTATTTTAAGATTAAGGCAAAAGAGTTGTACAAATTCTGAAAATCTTTTAGAGCTCATAAAAAACACATTACAAATGAATGAATAAATCTGTGAATAAAATTATTTAATTTACAAGTGTCTTTTTTTATTCCTGTAAGCTATACCTTCTGACCTTTAAATCAAAACATACTAATGATTGTACGACGTTTATACTGCTTTATTATTTCAGAAACACAACTTTCTTAGTGATATTTGTTTATTAGGGCCCAAGCCACAAAGGCGAAGGGCCCTATTGTTTTCGTTAGGAGTCTTTTTTTTTTGACTATCCGGGCATTTTTGGGGGCCTTAACATGGTCAAAAACACTTGAAAATTTGCACACACATTGGAACCCGTGGCAATTAGGACGCCGCTGAGGCTGGGACCCGGGCGTGGCACAGAGGCTCTACGGCGCCCCCTGGAACACCTTTAAAAAACTTGATGTGTAGCTCACACATACTTGCACGTATTCATATGAAACTCAGTACACGTATAGATCTTATCGAGCTGAACAACTTTTGCACCCCATGTCATGGGCTCCGCCCAACAGGAAGTCGGCTATTCAGGGCTGTTTAAAAAACACATGCTCTGGAATTTGAAATACTCCTCCCAGGATTTTCAACACACAAGCACCAAACCCGGTTAATGTGATCTCAAGACATTGGGGATGCTAAATTGCGGAGGGATTTTTGATATCTCGAATGGTTTGCCCGTGGCGTATTCTTTTCTGGTGATTTTGAGGCACTTAAGATGTTTCGAATTGTTTCATAAAACTCAACACACACATCAGTATTAATTATAGATAGACACTGGCAAAAACTCATAAACGGGCGTGGAGGAGGCACTCTATAGCGCCACCTTTTGTCAAAACATGGGGGGGTAATTTTAGCTACAGTCACCAAACTCAGTACATATATTGTTCTAATCAAGCCGGACAACTTTCTAATTTACACTCATTAGCAACGACCAACAGGAAGCCGGATATTTATATTTTTTTGTGGAAATAATGATGTGAATTACTGCATACTACTCAGAGGAGAATTATACTATGCACCCCAAACTTTGTTTGCGTGATGCCAAAAAATAGAGGAACTTAAATTGCGAACGGCTTTTGGATAGCTTGAACAGTGTGGCTATGGTGATTTATTAAAGTAACATTAAAAAAGATAGCAGTCATTTTCTTGTATCTTTAAAGTGCAATTTCCAAACACTTCAAAACTTTTTACATGCAGGGAAAAAGTCATTCTGAGGAAGTATGGTTAAAAAAAATACATTTATCATGGTCAGGGACAACAACACAAAATTAAAACTATCATTGTTAAGAAAAAAGGTGAATACTGTAATACCAAGGATGAACACAAGATGGAAGCATAACCTTAATCCTGAAGAATTACAAGATCTCTTTCTCTGTGTATTATAATTAAAAACAATGATTTAATCAGTTGAAATGTTCTGCACTGTCAATATACTTTTACATAATTATTGTAAAGTCTTATTGTAGAGCCAACAGAGAATTAAAAAAGTTTTTTTTATTTTAATCTTTAAGGAAAAATAATTACAACATCTATATGTTCTAACTTGTTTCACTTATAGGATAAGGAATATTTTAAGTATGTCCTTTTACTGCTCAGTTCAGTTAAACAGGATAAGAAACATAGACATAAAATAAGTTATGTATTTTACTGGTAATATAGTTGTATATTATTGTTTCACAAATGCTTATAGATAATTTTAAATGGTTATAGATAACATTTTTGGCAACTGTTGTAATTTATAGGGCACTGACAATATAATTTGGTAACACTTAATAATAACTGCACACTGTGAGTCATTGGGTAAGCTTTACTAAATAGTCAGTTCATCCTTTATAAAGCATTATCCCAACATAAAGAGTTATTAGTAAGCAGTTTATAAATACAGCTATAAATGCCTGGTTCTTTATTTATAAGCATATCTATTACAAAGCAGATTTAAAGGCTCAGTTATCTTCCTAAGAGTAAAAAAATAAGCAAACACAACACAGAGGGATACAGAACTCAGAAATATGGATTTCAAGATGCAAAAAAAATGAAACTGTAAAACTGTACAATTGAAAGTGTAGAGTTGTACAGTTTCATTTTTTTGCATTTATAAATGTACATTTAAATAGTTTATTAATAATTTACTTACAATATCTTATGAACCACTGTTATGTATTCATAATGTTCATGTTAATGCACAGTGCATTAACTAATGTTAACAGATACCATTTTACATTTTAATAATGTTTTAGTTTAGAACTTAATATGAACTGACATTAATAAATGCTATATAATAAATGCTAACATGCTCCAGGGCAACCAAAAAATGAAATGTATCACACTTTACAGGACTCAGGTGAAGACTGAAGACCTTAAAACCAGACTGCTAAAGGGTTACTGTAAATGCATGTGCCCACTGGGCACTGCTTTCCTGATGCCACCGGGGTGGCGTTTGCATCGGCTTGGGCCCGCCATCGCTGCTTGCAGCTATATTATTACTTTTATTTTGTTACAAGTAGGCCAACAGTGCCCCCCTATGTAAATAAAATGCCTTACCAGACAGGGATTAGGACCCGGGGAGGCTGCCCCTGCTGAACGCACTAGTGACTGTTGACACTATCACACACGGAAAGCTTAATCTTGTTCTAGCATTCTCAAATGAAATGCAGCGATCCAAAACAGTGAATCTAATCACCATTCAGGCAAAAGTTTGCTTCAAGATTGACCACGCTGCTGATCTAATCGCTAGCGCACACTGAGCACATGTGAGTTAATCCTTTTATCGGCAAGACATATCGGCATAATTTTTCACATCGGGCCGATACTTACATTAAAGCCTTTATCGGCCGATTCCGATATCAGTCCGATAATATCGGGCATCCCTAATTACTGTTTATTTATATAAAATAAAAGACATTTGCACTTGCTTGCTTTGTGCAAAGTAAATGTCATACTCGATAATGTCAGCTTGCTCATCGTTGCACAAACAATAATTACAATTTTATCACAAACAATAAATATCACACACCCCTAGTTTAGACATGTGAATTCAGGTTAAGATTCAGACTCACTGTGCGATAATTATCCTGGAAGACTTCTCTTGCTTCTTCGTAATTACAAATTTCCTCTAAACACTCCCTCTCGAGGTTGGCAGGGAGTTTAGTCTCTTCATCATCCGCGTTGCTTCTTTTCTGACGGGAAATCAAACTAAGTGCATCCCACTTTTCCAGGAACACAGGAGCTGAGGTGTGTAGGGATATAGAACAATTGTGAAAATTATTTTATACAGTGTGAATGGCAGGTGAGAAATAGATAAAAGTGATATTTCAAATGAACTATTCAAACATGATTTCTGGTTATGGCCAACCCGAGACCTGCACATTGCAAGAATCCATGGCTACTCATATTTAATGTGGAGGATGGAAAAACATTTAAATTGTCAGTTGTGGTGTTAGTGAGGCACAGATGGATAGCAGATTAATTTCAAATAATGGTCATTGTTTAATTTATTTGACTAAATCACTTGAGAGGGGAGATCACTTTAACCCACAGATTAAAAACACCCTGCAGCAACAGTGTAAAAGTAGCCCAATTCCAATCTAAAGCCACAGAGTTGGCAAAACTGACTAGCTTTATAGTGTTGCTGTCAGGGGAAAAAAAACACTATGATGTATCAATGGTTATTTATGGGAAAAAGCAGGTTCTCACTAGGCGACACACAGGGCGACACAGGAGGCTTCATAAAGTGCAGTCCGGTTTGAGAGTAGTCCAGTCTTTATACAACTTCATACTGAATTAGGTGAAAGATGAAAGCAGATATAGGTTCTAAGGGCCTCAGTCTAATTATCCTCTGATATTCTTATACACAGACATTTTCCCCAAGACAAATGCAAATATCGTGAAAAAAAAAAAGAAAAGATTTCCAACTAATCTAGATACACAACCCTTCATATCAGAATCAACGGACACATAAAAATTGCTATTCTCCAAATTGGGGAATACATTATCTATGTTCCCTATGGTTATAATTAATTTCCCTTTCGGTCTAGACGGTCTGATCTGTCTATAAGGGGGAATGCATGGTTGAAGGCTAATGGACTAAGAGCGCTTGTTTGTTGAGACAGTGTTGGTTTATGTTTGAAACCATTTCCTTTTCAGTCAATGGATTACGCTTTCTGATTGTCCTGATGGTCTTTTTTGCTGTAAATATATCTTGAATATCTTGCTCAATGACTAGCCATGAGGGAGTAGAGACAATTAACTATGCCCTGGTTTAAGCCAAGATTAGTCTAGACCTTAGTTAAATTAGGACATTTTAGTGTTTTTTTTATGTGCCTTTGAAAAAGCAAATAATATACATTACTGGCAAGTATAATTTTGCAAAACAATGGCACTGACATATTTTAAGATATGTCAGTGCAAGTTGCTTTCAGTTAAGACAGCTCAAGTATGGGACTAGTATTGGGCATAGAAGTGACACACCATCATTAGTACATCAGTTCCTTAATTAACAAGTGTGCAATGTTGCTAAGTGATGCACTCCATATACCCAGACAAAGAGCATGACAAAAAGCCAAGTGTAAAAAATAATACATATCCATCTTATTCTTTAACGTAAGAGTAAGCCCATGAGCAAGACTGTTTCATTAGCCGCTAGTCTCAGCCTCAGACTTCACGCCCACAGACTGCTGGGTGAAAAGTGGAAACACTTCAGGAGATTTGAAGTTGTCCTCTGATTGGTTGAATTATACAAGATTACGTGTGTGTTGCATTCTTTAACGTTTCGCCTGGAAACAAAGATGCCATGGCACCAAACCCCCTCACGAAAGAAGAAAGCCATTGTGTTTACAACTGTGACGACGAGCACTTATCAGGATCAACTAAACGAACTGTGATTGGTTATTTGACGTTACATGCTATTTTCTTCACTATTGCATAAATTAAATAGCCAAAATCTGCTTTTTACTCTTTTGTCCTTTACAAAAAAAAAAACTCTTCTTGCTGAGCAGAAGAGTTTCTTTTAAAACATTAGAAAATATTACAGATTCCAATTTGAACACTATTGGTGAATGTTATAGTAAATTTATTAATACAGCTGCTGTATGGTAATTATTATCATCATTATTATTGTCTTACTTTTTATTTTATTTTACAGAACAAGAGTAAAATTACAATAATAACATTTATAAATGTTGATGGAGCTTTTATTTTGGCGGAAATATGCAGGAACCAGGAAGTGCTTCTGTTTGTTGACAACAGCATGCAGATATTTCTCAGATATATCTCATTATGAATTTGGGAAGATGTTTGTCACATGTATCACATTGTCACACGCCTTAAAAAAAAATATAAAAATGAGTAAGTGTTTGAGCGCAGAATTTCCTCACGCTTTGGACTTTGAACCCTGGTGCGCGAGCTCGTGCAGCGCTGTTTGAACGCAGGCCATTCGTGCGTGTTTTAGAAAACATAACATTCTGTAGTTTATTTGCTAATCCATTTCACGATTTCAATCATCACAGTAACCAGCAACAACCACCCCTTCCTTTTCTCATCGGAGACATGAGAAGCAGCGCTAAGCAGTCTCTCGCTGTCTGTGTTTCGTGCTTGTAATGATTTTTGCGTCTCTCTTTCTCTGACAGTTTTAATGCTTCCACACTGCAGACGTGTTTGCTGCATTAGTGCTCGCCTCTATTTGATCGCGTAACGTCATTGTTCGGCACAAATAGTTTTTTTTCCTATTTTCGGCCGGACAATTTCGGTTGCCGAACATTCGGTGCATCCCTAACTGCAATTTTTCTGAACAAATTACTTCCTATGTGCCTCAACACGCTTTGTTCAAATTATGGTCACTTCTGTTGAACTGTAAATGGTCAGCAACACCAATTAATTTGTTAGTTCACAGTGGGTATGCAATGATAATTTTTAAAAACTGTGTCCAATGAGGTGGCATTGTTCTCCTGACCCCTCAACCATCCAACATCAAAAATATGTAACAGAGTAAATGTCAAAAATCACTTTTGGCAGACCACTAATAAGCGTTAAATATTGGGTAACGTACATGTAATGTTCCTACATTAACTGGAAAACGAATGGATATTTCAAAAGTGCTTCGAGTAATTTTGACATAATAAATATTGTATTTCCCTGCTTTAGAAACATTCCAGTAAACAATGCTGAAAGGAATTACAGGTGAAAGGGAAGATTAAATAAAAATGTTAAGCAACCGTGTGGAAAAAGTGAGCAAGAGACACCAATAAGGATGTGGGGAGAAAAACATGGGATTCTTAGAGCATTCCAGTGACTTAATGGGAGAACATATTTCATATTGTTACAGCTGAATACAAGAAAAAGATAATATGAGTAAATTAACAGCAGACTGAAGATGGCACTTGCCACAGATATTCTCAATGTCACATTAAAATGCCAAGCATTACATTATTTTCCAGACGGATAAAAACAGAGCTCATTCATTCAACGTTATGGATGAGGATCATTTGGAGCGAAGCCTATTTATTTCAGACTTTTTATATGGCCGTTCCTCAAACCGGAAGCAGTGGATGTTGCAGTTTTGTTGTCTGATGCTTTAAAATAAATGCGTGAGCTCCTTAAAGTGAGTGGATTCTGACTGGCCGCTAATGTTTTTTTTTATCATTATTTAGCTTGAAAAAAAAAATGTTCTGGAAGGGTTTCCAACAATATTGTTCCCTTGTATCGTTACAGCTATGGTACTATATACAGCTGTGGTACTAAATCGTTATCATCCAAATCTTTGATGTGAACAGGCCTTAACAATCAACCTGTATCACTTCTGCTCTGTAAAGCTATCACATTATAACCTTTATGTCACTGAATCACTTTCTTCGTTTTACGACATAGAGTCAGTTTGCATGTAAATAAATTAAACCATACCGTAAACCGAATACAACCTGTCACAAAATGATCTGTGGCTAAATAAATAAAAAAATCTCGTTTTGAGGGCTCTGCCTGAAACTGGCAACATTACAAATACACTGAAATGGCGCAGTTCTTAATGACGCTGCAAATCTCTGGCCCTACACTGTCAAAATAGCACACGGTCTCACTATGATAGTGTATCTGTTGGGAAGAACAAACTATATGAGACAATATTTCAGAGCAAATATAATTTGTACAACATATTCTATAAATCAACAAAAACAATCCACAGCAACAGAAGCAAAATTATGCGGGATAAAGTTAGACTTGGCAACCCTATCTTGGGTTTTCTCAACGCTTTTGACGATTTTAAAGCTTGACGTTTTGTTTAAGCATTTTATAAGGGCTCTAGGGGATTTTCATTGGTATGTCAGGCTCTATTCTCCGCTTAATTAATTTGCATGATTATACGTCTGACAAAAACGGCCGTTGGAGAAACAAAGACGCAGGTTTATTAACCACAAGAAAAAAGAGT
The DNA here is from genome assembly GCA_027474115.1 of Schizopygopsis malacanthus. Classification (NCBI taxonomy): domain Eukaryota; kingdom Metazoa; phylum Chordata; class Actinopteri; order Cypriniformes; family Cyprinidae; genus Schizopygopsis; species Schizopygopsis malacanthus. The sequence goes on from JAPDDM010000090.1 coordinate 171,178, forward strand.
TCGTGTTTAACAGACTCAAAACGATTTAAATGCAGAAACATGCATTACCTGTTCTTTTGAGCAGTCCAGCGGTCACAAAGCCAAACAAAACTGCGAGAGAAAACAATCTTCCGAGGCAAGCCATGATAACGGTCGACGCCTCCGCTGTGAAATACAGGATCATTAAACGGTTAAACCCACGCTTGTCCTAAATGTTCAGTTCCCGGGTACAGTTAACATCACACTAGTAACGTTAAGCAGCGGCAGGTTTTAACTTTAAAACGCAATGTAGGTTCTCTGTTCTTTATTTATCATAGGCTATTACATAACAAAGACTCACCCCGCTTAACGTTAGCTTCTGGCGCAGATCTGAACACTTCACTGAGGAAAAGATAATGTCTGATATCGACCTGCTGATAATCTGCTGTCACATCTACTGAGGTGAAATAGTCTGTCAGAGTACATCAGTGCATCTGTAGTTGTTGTGTACAAACATGAGCTGTCCTGCGTTTGTCTGTATATAACCACACGAGGGAGCAAACCACCAGCAATTGTGGCTTTCCCTCAGATCTGCTAGAACAAGGAATTATTGGCTGTATTTCATGTTAACCCTTTAGGAGCCATTTTTTTTGGGAAAAATGCTGGATTTTGACATCAAGATTTCAAAAGCTTGTGGCTTGAAAGGGGTTAAAGATAGAGATCTACTGTAAGTTAGAAAAATGTTGGGAATGACCAAAAGTTTATGTATGGTGTAAATATACTCTAATTTGCATATTATGACGTAATCATGGGTCTTGAATTTCATAATATTCAGGAAATAGTAGATATTGAATTGATGTTTGAACTTATTTGCATGTTTTTTTTTTGTCTTTTTATCATCATTACAAATGATCAGGAAAAGAGGAAATAACAGTAAAACAGGAGAAAGTAGTAAATTATTACTATATTACTGTGCCATAGTAAAATACTTGTGCCTATGTTTTGATCAGTTGACCAGCTATTTGCCCAATCAGGTATCTAGGTGACCGTTTATAGTTCTTGAGAGTATGGTACCTCTTATTGCATGGCACAGCGCACAGACCTAACGTTACCCAACACTGACTGCACCTGTACTGTCTGCCGGCGGCACTTTGAGCGCGCACGATCAGAAAAAAAGACTCAATCTGGGGTGATCATCAGCAACGCAGAGCCTCTCCTATGGACACTAAGACCACGTTCCACCCCTGCCACCCCCATCCCCGTTGGGCAAAGGGATGAAATGATCACTTGTTTGTGCTTTGTGAACACTCTCGCCATGTCCGGCGGCACCATTGCGCTGCAGAGATGTACCGGGAGAAGCGCGATCATTAGACGGCCGATCGTCATTTCCAAACCGTAAATATTCCCCTTCAGAGTCAGAATCGGCGAATAACATTTGCAACACATCCTCACAGTACAACTGTTTATTAGTCATTTGGCGATTTTCTCACACAAATCTCACAATTTACTCACACGCTATGAACTAAACTGCTTCCACATCAAGGACACGATAGCTCACTTGCTCTGCTATTTCCTCGAACACTTTTGGTCTAGAATCGAAGTAATACATGTCTACCATCTAGTGGTAGGGAGTACAAGTGCGATATTACACGATATTAGGAAATACAGTCTATTTAATGAAATATGACATAAAATATGACTTTGGTGCTTAGAGGGTTAAGCTGTAATTCGATGCTTTCATCAGTTTGATCGTTTTATGTGTGTTTTGTGAGTTAAGTAAAGTTGTATTTATATATAGCACCTTTTAAAAGCAGTGTTTCGAAGTGCTTGACCGATTTACAGACACAAAAAAACTATTTACAGACTTTTGGCCAAAAACGGAACGAGGGAAGAAAAAATTATAGAAATGTAACAAAATATAATAGTAGCAAAATAATAGTAAAGTAAATTAATTTATTGTGTTTTTTAATGCTTTCTTTCTAATGCTCACAGGCAAACTTGTCTCTACAAATAAGTGCTAGAATAGTATAGCTTTCACAATTGGAGGACAAAGGGGTGTTTCAACCATCAAAACAAAAGTTTAATATATTCACACATTAGAATGTCCTATTTGTCTACTCATTGGTTAAACTTTATTTTAAGGTGTGCTTGTTACAGTCAGGGGCTTCATGCACTCATTATTTATTTTATTTTTTGGGGGGGGGGTCTCACACACACACACACACACACACACACACAGCAGTCACGATAGCACTGTATTATAAAAGGCTGATGGGCAGTGGTGTAGTCTACGTGATACGCAGGTATACGCCGTATACCCACTAGGGAAGGACAAGGATTTGCGTATACCCACTTAAAAAAAGCATGCGGATACGTAACAACATCGTTTTGTGACAGACCTTTCACAAGTTCATTCATAAATTCACCCAGTCTGTGTTGCGAAGCACCGTCTTTCTGATAATCACGCCGTATTTCTGTTGACGATTATTGCTAAGCTTTAATTAGCTAATAAATGAGATATGAAACGAACTACCCCCTTTCAGTGTTTTCATAAGCAGCCTGTCCCTGAAGCTGCTGCTGCAAACAGATGACAGGAACATGTGCGGGGGGTGGGGGGGGGTTCATTGAGCACCTGCCCCTTTGCCCAAAGTGCCCTTTTGTCAAGGCAATTTTTTTATTTTTATTAAACACCCTTCTGTGAAGGCCTGCCCAATCTAACTATTAGTAAAATTAATGATTAATAATTTAGCCGTAAATAAAATCACCCACATGATAACCTTTCACCTGACGACCTCATCCGAACGATCCCTCGCGCTCAGGCACCACTTTAATATCGTCCGCGCCACGGTTGCAGCTTAAGTAAGTGGGGTTCTCAGCGGAGTGGTATGCTTGTTTACTTATCATTATTATTATTTTACAAGAACAACGTGAAGAGAACATGCATTGCACAGCTTTTGTTTAAATCGCTGTGTTTAGCCTGCAGCAAACGCCACTTCTAACGTTATACACAGCAACAGCACCATAAACAAAGGTGCATGTGTTCACTTCGTTCGTGCTATTTGAGGGAGAAAAGTTTCATGGGGGTGGAAGGGTCTGGTATTTTAATGTCATTTGACTAAAATCTATTCATACTTTTACTTTTATTGTTACAGTATTTACAGCATCCGCATCAATACGCGTATCAGCAAGGAATGCATCACTTTTGCTGTTATGATATTTTGGGCACAGCCCTATTTAAAGCCTTGTTTCATGTGCCCCTTTTATATTTTGAGCACCTGCCCCTCCAAAGGTCTCTGCACGGCCCTGGCTGATACTATCCTACGCGGTACAGAAAACGAGGCCGATGCTATCGTAATGTTAACTGGTAAACATGCGCCATTCCCCCTTTGCGTGGTAGAGTATACGTTGTCATTAACTTAAGGGCATATAAGAACAATGAGTTATTTCAATAAACAAAAAGTTAATATTTAGTGATATACATTGTCTGACTATAACAGTATTGCATGACTTTGCTCTATTTCGTCAACTAAAATAGTTTCAAATAAACTCACAACTGAGCCGCTGCACATCTTCATTCAAACACAGCATTGTTTCGTTTATGAATGAATCTGCATTTAAATGAATCTAGTGAGTCAATGCAATTACTCATTCATAAAGATAGTCACTGCCTGAGTTCCAATGTGCATACTATCCATCCTAAATGTGATATTAGTCATTTTCAATACCATTTGGAGCAGATAGGGTGGATAGTATGCACATTGGGATGCAGGGACCTGCTTTGTTCCTGAATGAATCAGCCATTCGAACGAGTCAATTGAATTAATGATTCAGTGATAAAATCAGTAATTGCCGCCACAGCAGTCTTAGTTTCATTTTTAAAGTATAATTTCAGTTATTTAAATAATTGAATATTTCTATATAAAAAATTGTATATTTAAAACATTAATCTCAACATGAATGTATGAAGATAAACGCACACATGCCACCTCTGAGCCTCATTAAATCTTTGTAAATACCTACAAGCCACTTTCGTGTTCTTCTGTGCCTCTTCTGTAGTGCAAATGTATTTAATTAATAATGCTTTTATTTGATCTGTAACCTATTCCTCTTATTGCATTGTTTTAATTAGAAATGTTGAAAAAAATCTTATTAAAATCCACTTTTGAAATTTGACATGAAAGGTAACACTTCAAATAAAGTTAGATTAAAATTTCCTTGTAAATCACTTTGAGGAGTGGGTAATGGGAAGGCACATTTTTGTTATTGAGGAGAAGGTGCTCCTGATTTTTTTTTACTGTGACCCAAATTATTATTTTTTTAATTAGCAGCACAAGTGCTCCTAAAAATAGTAGTAAGCGTAGAGCCTTGTTTAGCGAGTGTGGTGGTATGAGAGGCTGCTCTGGTACGGATGAGGCTGGGAAGGAAAAAAATCACAGTATACTCACTACAAAAAACTAGACTACACCACTGCTGATGGGACCAAAAGTCTTCCAACGGAACGCGTGAAGACTCACCCTAAGGATAACAGATATGATTTTTCCCTGATTTATTGATTGGTTGATTGATTATGTACAGTATTAACCTAATAATTATACAGTGAAAATTTGAGTACTGGGCAACAAAATAATTATCTTTGGATTGAATGCACAAGTCTCACATTTTCTCTCCTTTATCAACAGGGAATTCAATATTTCACTGATTCTGATCTTGATGACCGACTCAGAGAAGTAGTTGGAGGAAATTATGAACTGGAGGCAGAATCAGTCTGGGCATATCTGGCTGGTCAGGGAATTGTAGTGCAGCGGCACAGAGTCTGACAAAGTTTAATTCGGACAAAACCAGCAGGAGCAGCCCAGCGAATAGCCAAACGTAGACTGCAAAGAATAGTCTATTAGGTTACAGGGAAACATTTTAAATGGCATTTGGATGACAATCACAAGTTAGTCAGGTATAATGGTTCTTCTGTTATTTTTATTTTATGAAAAAAAATAGACCATGGCATACTTTTTAAAACAAATAAATGCATTTTTGTTTATTAGCATGCTTTTAATCTTGTTTTATTGACATTTACATCCAGTAGCACTACATTTCCATCACACTTTGCATTAAATCTTTTGAGATGACTGCCAGAAAAAAAGGTTACGTAATTCTATCAGTTTTCAGTGTACCTGTCATGGTCGTGTAGCGGGAAGGACGCGGGAGACGAGAGGTAGGATGAATAATGGGATTTTAATCACAGAACACAGGATACTCAACTACATCAACGAGTGAATGGACAAAGACTCAGGGGAAACTCAGGGCTTATGAACACAACGTAAACAGGGAAAACAGCAACAGGTGAGGAGTAATCAAACACAGACGGGGATTAATGAACTCATAACGAACAGGAAACAGGAAGGACCATATAAGGGTGTGGAAACACAAGGCAGAGGGAGACAGACTCTGACAATACCCCCGGTCTGGAGGCCTCAAGGGACCTGGAACCTGGACAGGTGGCCTTCAGGGCGGTGCCCGTTCCGGGACCCATGGCGGAGCCGGCAGTGGGGACACGGGCGGCCATGGCGGATCAGGCGACTCAGGTGGCCATGGCGACTCAGGTGGCCATGGTGGATCAGGCGGCCATGGCGGATCAGGCGACTCAGGTGGCCATGGCGGATCAGGCGACTCAGGTGGCCATGGCGGATCAGGGGACTCCGTGGGCCATGGTGGGTAGGCCGTGGCCCATGGCGAGTCTGGGGCCGCCGTGGGCCATGGTGGGTAGCCCCCCAAATACATTTTATTGGGGGGATTGCTGCCCTGGGGGCACTCTGAAAGCGCGGAAGGTGAGCTGGACAGGACCAGCGGAGGCCAAGGTGAGCTGGACGGGACCAGCGGAGGCAAAGGTGAGCGGGACGGAACCCGCGGAGGCCAAGGTGAGCGGGACGGGACCAGCGGAGGCAAAGGTGAGCTGGACAGGACCAGCGGAGGCAAAGGTGAGCTGGATGGGACCAACTCTTGGGGGCGCTCTGGTAGCGCTGACTCTCGTGGGCGCTCGGGCGGCTCTGACTCTCGGGGGCGCTCGGGCGGCTCTGACTCTCGGGGGCGCTCTGGAGAGCTGGACGGAACCAGCAGAGATAAAGATGCGCTAGCCTGGGCAGGACCAGTGGAGGAACTTGAGAGCACTTGCGAGGAGCCGGCACCGGAGGGCGCTGGTGAGGAGCAGGCACCGGAGGGCGCTGTCTGTATTATTACATATAGATAAGTTGACAATGAAAGCATAGCAACATACATTTGGGTGGCAATTGACGAGGCTCTACTGATGTTTCCTCCACCAGATCTGACATTTGAATTGTTGTTAGTTCATCCTGCTCCATCTCCAGTCCTACCTCGTAACCACAAGGGATGCCTGTGTCAATAATCAAATTATAGCTCCATAATTTTCAGATTAGCACTAACATTTATTACAATAGACCCTTTTAGGGCCGACATCACAATTACGTCACATCGCTAGCTGGAGGCAAAACAAAGGGAAAACTGAAAGCGGCCCATTCAAACTAGCGCAGATTCGGCTACATAAGGAGCTTAAAATATCATCTTGTTGTGATGTTGGGGGGCCAGAATCGCTGTTGTAGAGGCTTCAAGTTGAAATTTTAAGGCATACCTGATGCCTCTGCCAGACAAAAAAAAACGAGGACAGCTGTGGTTAAACACGATAAAACGAGCGGACTGGACAGAAACTATCGTCAAAAATGCTCACTTCTTATCAAAAAGGTTAAATAAATTGTCTTTTGTTGATATGGGCACATCTAAAGATTTCTTATGCATCTCACTGTGTCATGTATGAAATAATGTCTGTGTGCATGTGTGTAAAACAACAAACTGACGATATGTATTGTATATGAATTGTTGTAATAATTGTGGAAAAAATTATGTAGCTGTAAAAATAGTTGCCTGCTGAAATTAAAATATATATACATCTTAATGACAAGATAGTCACGGTGAGTTTGTCTTAACTATACACGTTATATGTGAGTCACTCAACCGGAGGGAATCCTGTTAGAGCGACCATCCAGTGTGTAAAGTGTGTGCGGGTCGGCCAATCTGGTCCGTTATAGTTAACCTTTTCAAATAACAATCGCGGTCCTGGACAGTGCATCTATACCTTACATATGCAGGTAAAATCTGCATTTCTCCAGTTATTATTGAAAAACAAGTTAAACAGACTTCATAGCTATCGTTAGTGAAGCGGTCAGTGCAATCTTTCTGCCTCCACCTAAGCTCCGCCCACAGAAAAAGTCACAATGTTTACTAACACAAAAAGGGTCTATATGACACTATCTTATATTAAAATGTAACATAACCAGCTGTTTTAACTTACCTTCATAGTGCACTTTCTGAATGACACCCAAGATTCGTGTTTCTGAAAGTGTTAGCAATGGAACGTCACTTGTTCCCCCTCCCATTTTCTTCATCTCTTTTGCCTGTAGGACAGCCTTCTTTGTTTGAGGGAGATAAGTTAACGTTACATTTTGTCTTCACAGACTCAGCTGTACGGTTAATGTACGGACACCGCGGACAAATTATCAGCTACTCTTGCCCACTACCTCTTTTTGTCTTCATGAGTGAGCGAAGGTCAAATTACTGGCACAGTACTGGCTTTGCCTTTCCCACCGAACTTATCAGATTTTAAATTTCAGCGGCACTTAAGTTAAAAGCTGGGCAGTTTTGTTTTTCCTTTTTTTTTTTTACCTCATCAGCAGCTCGCGTGGTGTTGGTTGCTTGGTAACAGACCTGAGAGTGGCTTATCGAACTTGATGATACGATTTAAGATTTCCTAACTAGAGATAAGATACGTTTTTGTGAATTTGTGAAAAATCCTAATTTACGTATCATATCTTAAGTTAAGACCTAAGATAAGAAACGTTCCGTAATACGCCCCCAGAACTATATCATATAGGCTACTATATAACTATACTAAATAAACAGAAATACCTTATAAATTAACCAATTCAAATTACCTGAATTGGTTGAGACACAACAAATGTCCTTGTTTTCCTGGTGCCATCAGGGTACTGAAACTGTATTGCAATGCCTTGCTCCGGCTCAGCAATTTGACTTATATGCGCCCTCCTTTTGTCACACAGAAACACACAAATAGGGTCTTTAATTATTCAACGGGGTACATAGGAGACATTTGAACACCGGGGATGACGTTTAAGAACCGACAAAAACTAAGGCTGCATTTACACTGAAAATAGCATATGACATCACAAATCAATTTGAATAGTACATTGAGTTTAATCTATTAACATGGAATTCATATAGAAACGTTTTTAATGTAACGTTTTTAGTTACATCTTTAGTAGCGGTTCTCAACCCGCTCAAAGCGCTTCCGATTCTTGAGAATGGATTTTGTGAACTAAGAGTCTCACAGCTATCTGAGGACTACAAACACATGCACAGTTAGAGGATAGAATCAGTAGTTTTCGGTTATGTTGGATTACGAATACTTACCCTTTCAGCTCCTTATTGATCTGGTCACAAAACCTGATTATTTATTCCCAGTCATATCAATATGCATTTCAAGAAAAAATAAAGAGGTAAATAAATGATGAGGTAAATAAGGGAAAGGCCCTTTACAAAGAGTTCTAAACATGTATGAAATTAGCATATTCATACACCAATGTATTTACATGCTGATTAGCTGGAAGGCACATGCTGGTAAGTGGGCACTGGTGAATTAACGAATCCTACTATGGTGAAGTGTTCACTCTTAGATATTATTTATGCATCATGATTGGACTCCCCGAGAAGGTTACTAGTCAATGTCAATATGAGATAATTAATATTGATAATAATAAGAAATTATTCTTGAGCAGCAATTGATATTAGAATGATTTCTGAAAGATCATGTGACACTGAAGACTGGAGTAATGATGCAGAAAGATTCAGCTTAGCATCACAGGAATAAATTGCATTTGAATATTTATTACAATAACAACAACAGTTGTTTTAAACTGTAATATTTCACAATATTTCTGTTTTAAACTGTAATGTTTCACAGTATTACTGTTTTACTTTTATGAAATAAATGCAACCTTGGCAAGCATAAGAAACTTCTTTAAAAACAATTGTAAAAAACAGTTTTTCGCTTTTATGTAAAGATATTAAAATGTTGATCTCTGAAAACAGACACTACTTGTCTAGTAGTAGTTAAGCAGTCTGCCACTATGTTAGTTGAAGATATTTATATTAAATATAAGAAATAAGACATTTTGTTCTCTGAATACTCAGTATTCGTATTTTGATACGAGCTGATTAATCTGATGAATAGTTCGGCATTTAACACCATAGTGCCTGCCACACTGGTTGCGAAGCTCCAGACTCTAGGACTGAACAGATCTCTGTGCAGCTGGATCCTGGACTTCCTGACAGGCAGAAGTCAGGTGGTCAGAATGGGCAACAACACATCATCCCCCCTGATCCTCAACACTGGTGCACCGCAGGGCTGCGTCCTCAGCCCACTCCTGTACTCCCTGTACACACACGACTGTACAGCTACACACAGCTCCAATGTCATCGTCAAATTTGCTGATGACACAACGGTGATAGGCCTGATCACCGACAACGATGAGACGGCCTACAGAGAGGAGGTGAGTACCCTGACTAAATGGTGTCAGGAGAACCACCTCTCACTCAACATCGACAAGACCAAGGAGCTGGTGGTGGATTACAGGAGACAGAGCAGAGAACACACACCCATCACCATTGACAAGACACCTGTGGAGCGGGTGAGCAGCTTTAAGTTCCTCGGCGTTCACATCACTGAGGATCTCACATGGTCTGCTCACACAGATGCAGTGCTGAAGAAGGCACATCAGCGTCTCTTCTTCCTGAGACGGCTGAGGAAGTTTGGAACGAGCCCCAGAATCCTCAGATCCTTCTACACCTGCACTGTGGAGAGCATCCTGACCGGCTGCATCACCGCCTGGTTTGGAAACAGCACCGCTGGCAACCGCAGGGCTCTGCAAAGGGTCGTGCGAACTGCCCGCCACATTGTTGGAGGTGAGCTTCCCTCCCTCCAGGATATCTACACCAGGCGGTGTACAAGGAAAGCCCGGAGGATTATCAAAGACTCCAGCCACCCGTCCCACAGACTGCTCTCTCTGCTGCCCTCAGGGCGACGTTTCCGCAGCATCCGATCCCGCACTAGCCGACTGAGGGACAGCTTTTTCCCTCAGGCTATCAGGCTAATGAACAGTCAGAAATAACTCACCCTACAACACACTCCCACTCACACAACATGCCATGCACCTTAACACAGTTCAACTGGACTACACACACACACTGCACTAACACAACCTATCTGCTATCACTGGACACCATACAATGCACATCCATGACACTGCATATGCATAATCTGTTGCACCTTTGCACATCTATCTGCTGCTCAACCAATCTGCTGTTAATTTATAATCTGTTGCACCTCACATTATTACTATGCATAGACTACATTATGTATAGATACTGTACATAATGCAGATGTGCCCATACGGTGTATAATGTGTCGTTGATAATTAAGTATGTCTTTATAGTACACTATGTGTACTGAGTATATGTATGTGTATTTTGCACATTGTCTTCTGTACAGTCTGTAATATGTACTGTCCATATGTAAATTGCTGTTGCTTTTTTGCACTGTCTGTCCATATGTAAATTGCTGTTGTTGTTTTTTTGCACTGTCTGGAGCACTGTAAATGCTCCAGTGCAGTTTTTTGCACTGTCTGTCCATATGTAAATTGTCTGTAGTTTTTTTGCACTGTCTGTCCATATGTAAATTGTCTGTTGTTTTTCTGCACTGTCTGGAGCACGCTCATAAGAATTTCACTCACCAAGGCACTTGTGCTGTGGTGATGTGACAATAAAAGTGATTTGATTTGATTTGATTTGACATGGTCTGCTCACACAGATCCAGTGCTGAAGAAGGCACATCAGCGTCTCTTCTTCCTGAGACGGCTGAGGAAGTTTGGAACGAGCCCCAGAATCCTCAGATCCTTCTACACCTGCACTGTGGAGAGCATCCTGACCGGCTGCATCACCGCCTGGTTTGGAAACAGCACCGCTGGCAACCGCAGGGCTCTGCAAAGGGTCGTGCGAACTGCCCGCCACATTGTTAGAGGTGAGCTTCCCTCCCTCCAGGACATCTACACCAGGTGGTGTACAAGGAAAGCCCGGAGGATTATCAAAGACTCCAGCCACCCGTCCCACAGACTGCTCTCTCTGCTGCCCTCAGGGAGACGTCTCCGCAGCATCCGATCCCGCACTAGCCGACTGAGGGACAGCTTTTTCCCTCAGACTATCAGGCTAATGAACAGTCAGAAGTAACTCACCCTACAGCACACTCCCACTCACACAACATGCCATGCACTGCACTTTAACACAGTTCTACCGGACTACACGCACACACTGCACTAACACATCTGCTATCACTGGACACCATACAATGCACATCCACGACATTGCATATGCATAATCTGTTGCACATTTGCACAACTATCTGTTGCACAACCATCTGCTGTAAATTTATAATCTGTTGCACCTTCACATAATACTATGTATAGATGTGTACATAATGTAGATGTGTACATACAGTGTATAATGTGGATCGATAACTAAGTATGTCTTTATAGTACACTGTGTATTGTATGTGTATTTTACACATTGTCTTCTGTACAGTCTGTAAGTACGTACTGTCCATATGTAAATTGTTGTTGTTGTTTTTTTGCACTGTCTGGAGCACGCTCGTAAGAATTTCACTCACCAAGGCACTTGTGCTGTGGTGATGTGACAATAAAAGTGATTTGATTTGAACGAGGATGTTTTTAGTATTGCATAATGTTTGTTTATCAATCCATGTGACACAATCAGGGGCGTAGCAAGCTTTTCAAAAGTGCGGGGATGGATGTGGTTTGTTTGTTAATAATAAAAACAATAGGGATGAGCGAGTACAGCATTATCTGTATCTGTATCTGTTAACCATATGAATTATCTGTATCTGTATCTGTACTCGGACTGGGCGGGGCCTAACCCGGAAGTGGGCGGGATTTAACCTGGAAGTGGGTCGGGTTGTCTTGAAATGGGCGGGGCTTTAACCGGTATATTATTTTAAGCATGCAATTGATATGGGTTGATCAGAAATTGTTATATTTATTGCTGATTAGAAAACTATTTACATGACAGCATCAGCATTAAGCTTCAGATCAATGGTTTTGATCACAATAACAAACGAACTATATACAGAACAAGTTTTGCAACAATGAATACAACACATGCGGTTGCAATTATGAAGTAAAATGTAATGAACAAGAGTTTTCATCTCAACATAACTTTCTTTTTTTAACTTGTAATTTTTTTATGATCAGTGTGAATTTTTTATTTTTTTTACACCAGGTATGTGTGTGTGTGTGTGTGTAGCTAATTAATTTGTTATATAGTTTTATACCACTACTTCCTTTTTTTTTTATGAAATACAGCAAGAAAGTGTCAGACACTCTCTTGGTTTAAAAGGTTTAAAAAGAAAAAAAAATCTCCGACAGGCAGAGACGCGAGTCGCATTCTACCAAGCACCACGTCTGAACAAACCCCACGTTTACCAAAACTCTACTGGTTAATAAGTAAGTACTACAAACCAAAGTAAAAAACAAACCTGAAGCTGAAGAAACCCTAAACGTTAACGGAAAAAACCTGCGAACCTGAGTGACTGAGGGAGAGACAGAGAGAGAGAGCGCGCTGTTCTCTTCTCAGTGTTATGTGTGTGAGTGAGCAGAGCGGGACACAGCAACACAATAGGGGTCGTTCACATATCGCGCCTAAAAACGCATGGAAAACGCTAGGCGCGCTGCTTTCTCCTTTTTTTCCAAAGCGCTCGGGCGGTTGCGCTCCGGAGGCGTTTGTCGTTGCTAAGCAACCATCAGCTGCGCTCTCCGTTACAAGAAGGTGCGGTGCGCTTGCGGCATTCTGAAAAGTTGAGATGTTTTTATCTCGATGCAGCGCGGACGCGCCTGGAAAAAAACGAGCGCGTCGCACCGCGACCGCGTCGCTTCCATTATGAGCGCGCATACCGCGCTTCTACATTTGAAATAACGAACTTGAGCGCGCAAAAGACGCGATATGTGAGCGGCCCCTAAACCTGTATGTGTGTAGGAGAGGGGCGCTGTGACTAGCCTATCACAGAACGCAGACACAGTCAGCTACCCAATGAGAATTTGTATTCAATCCGAGCACAGATATTGACTCGGATTACTCGTATGATACTCGTACTCGGCAAAAGTGCTTTATCCGTACCGGATACTCGTTTCAGCCGAGTATCCGGCTCAACTCTAAAAAACAATGAATACAATGACAGAAGTGTACAAAAGGTATAACATACAAGATATAAAAAGCTTCCCATTTAAATGAGTGATACTAGAAAAGTATAAAAACACACTCAGAACACACAGAAAATAAGTCAAAACTCTGTAGTAACACACTCTCCTCTATGCACTAGACACTTTTCCAAACATGCTATGTGTACACAATCCCACAAAAGACTCAGCAATATATGTATGTTTACATGCTCCTGCACTACAAATCATCTTGTACTGTTCCCCAGCTAGCTGCTTGACTCACAATATTTCTCTCTGCACATGTACAGTATTTATGTGAAGCATTCGCATAGTTTGTATAGTTTGTATTTTTTATCTTTATCTTTAGTTGTATAGGGTAAACCTTTATGTAAACGTCTAGGTTATGTACGTAACCCCCATTCCCTGATGGAGGGAACAGAGACGTTATGTCGTGACGACATAGGGGATTTACTTGGAAGCCCCGATCATCCCTGATTAAGAAAAAACGGCAATGAAATTGGCTAGTGGATTTTGCATACCTGAGACACTCCCCGTGCATACGGGTATAAAAGGGTGACAGGTGCGTCCACTGATTAGGTTTCACGCTGAGGAGCCCAGACGAGTCCCTGGCAACCAGCGATGGTTCAAGATTGTGGCATGGGGACATAACGTCTCCGTTCCCTCCATCAGGGAACGGGGGTTATGTACGTAACCTAGACGGTCCCTATCTGTCGGTCACTACGAGTTATGTCATGACGACATAGGGGTCCTATGAAAAGTGCCACAAGCTGAACCCCATCACAACCTTGTGGCATTGAGATGTTGACAAGCGAGTGCGTGACAGACAAATACTATGCAAGAGGTTGCAACCTTCCTACCGCCCCAGCGCAAATTCGCTAACTTTGGTGCCCACCGGGACCACTGAGTACATCGCTGCCGGAGATAGCCAAGCCGCTGTTCCTTTGCCCACGGAATCTAAAGGGATTTCGTCCTTCAGTGAAAGACAGCTTCAGGTCTTTCCTATTTGTTGTTACGGCTTGCCGTAACGGCAGGGAAGCGAGCCTTCCAGAGAAGGGCGCTCCGGAGGCCACATCCTGCCCGAAGGGAGGTAACATGTGGAGACACTGATATGGACTGGCCCAGGCTTGGGGCAGTACTACATACGACTGGACTCTGGGGCAGATCCTACCTAGGAGTAGGGAGGAGGGCTGCCAGCAGAACCTGACAGAAGCTCTGTCAAAGGGAAGACACAGGTTTACCGTGAGGGAAACCTTACCGTGGAAGAATACACATATGGGATTACCCAAAGGGGAATCAGGCCATACGGACACCTAGCCCAGTACAGGGGCTGACCGGAGTCCCGGGCGAGCTAACACCAGTACTGGGCCTGGCGTCAGACTACTCCGCCCAGTCTGACTGCCGGGGGTGCTTGGAGGATTCTACCAGGGTTCACCATCCGGGGAACTGAACTGGGAGAGAAAAAGGTGCTCGTATTCCCGGGTGAGGGGGAATGGCGCAGCAAGCATGACACCAGCCAGTTCTTCCCACCCCAATACCTGTTACCCAACACATGGAAAGAAACTGGATCGACGCGGAGATTGTAGAATCTTGCGAAGGTGTTCGGTGTCACCCAGCCCGCAGCTCTGCAGATGTCTGCCAAAGAGGCGCCGTGCGCCAACGCATGGGAGGAGGCAACACTCCTGGTGGAGTGAGCCCTCACCCCCAGGGGGCATGGCTCACCTTGCGACTGGTACGCCAAGGTGACGGCCTCCACTATCCAGTGGACCAACCTCTGTTTGGAGACAGCCTTCCCTTTCTGCTGCCCTCCGTGGCAGACAAAGAGCTGCTCAGAGCTTCTGACGCTCCGGGTGCGGTCCACGTATATGCGCAATGCTCTTACGGGACACAGCAACGCTAAGGCTGGATCTGCCTCCTCCGAGGGCAGTGCTTGCAGGTTCACCACCTGATCGCGGAAGGGCGTGGTGGGAACCTTGGTCTCATATCCAGGCCGTATCCAGGCTTTGTCTCAAGACAACGTGAGAGTAGACCGGCCCGAACACAAGGCACTCTTCGCTTACCGAAAACGCCTGGAGGTCCCTGACCCGTTTGATGGAAGTGAGCGCGGTCAGGAGCGCTGTCTTAAGAGACAGGAACTTCAGCTCGACTGAGTCCAGCGGCTCAAAGGGGCCCCTCTGAAGTCCAGCCAGGACGATAGAGAGGTCCCAAGAGGGCACAAGGGGAGGCCTGGAGGCCTTCAGGAACCTCACGATGAGATCATGCTTTCCCAAGGACCGGCCATCCACTGCATCGTGGTGAGCCGCAATAGCGGCTACATACACTTTCAAGGTGGAGGGTGACAGCCTACGCTCCAACCTTTCTTGCAGGAAAGAAAGCACTACTCCAATCGTGCATCTTCGGGGGTCTTCTCGGCGAGAAGAACACCAGGTCGCGAACAGACTCCATTTCAGTGCGTAGGTTTGCCTTGTTGAAGGAGCTCTAGCCTGAATGATGGTCTCTACCACCGCCGGTGGTAGACCACTCAAGTCTGCCGCGTCCCGTCCAGGAGCCACACATGGAGGTTCCATAGATCTGGACGCGGGTGCCATATGGTGCCGAGCCCCTGAGAGAGGAGGTCCTTTCTCAGAGGAATGTGCCAGGGAGGTGCTGTCACGAGGGAAATGAGTTCGGGAAACCAGGTCCGGGTGGGCCAATGGGGCGCAACCAGCAGGACCTGCTCCTCGTCCTCCCTGAGCTTGCACAGTGTCTGTGTGAGTAGGCTCACTGGGGGAAACGCATACTTGCGTAAGGCCCGAGGCCAGCTGTGTGCCAGTGCGTCTGTGCCGAGGGGGCCCTCAGTCAGGGAGAAGTACAGCTGGCAGTGGGAGGACTCGGGGGAGGCAAATAGGTCTACCTGAGCTCGGGATGGAGTCGCCACTCTCCGGGGAATGTGAGAGCGCGTCGGCCGCACGATTGAGCTGCCCCAGGATGTGAAGAGCACGCAGTGACTTGAACTGCGTGTGACTCCAGAGGAGGAGATGGTGGGCGAGCTGTAACCTGCGGTGTGATCGTATACCTCCCAGCCGGTTGATGTACGAGACCGCCGCAGTGTTGTCCGTGCGGACTAGCACGTGCTTGCCCAACAGCAGTGGCCGGAACTGCTGCAAGGCTAAATGCACTGCCCACAGCTCCAGGCAGTTGATGTGCCAAAGCAGTCGGGGCCCTGTCCAGAGCCCCGAGGCTGCCTGCCCGTTGCATGTAGCGCCCCAGCCCGTGCTGGAGGCATCTGTTGTGACAACAGTATGCCGGGACACCTGTTCTAGGGGCACCCCGGCCCGTAGAAAGGCAAGGTCTGTCCAGGGGCTGAGGGATCGGCGACACTGTAGAAATGGTCTGTGTCGCGGAAGGATCGCAATGTGAAAGTAAGCGTCCTTCAGGTCGATCGCTGCAAACCAATCCTGGGGCTGAATGCATTTGATCATGCGCCTGTGCGTCAGCATCTTGAACGGGAGATTGTGCAAAGCCCGGTTCAAGACTCGCAGATCCAGGATTGGCCGAAGGCCACCACCTTTCTTCGGTACGATGAAGTAAGGGCTGTAAAACCCCTGCCTCATTTCAGCTGAAGGGACCAGCTTGATTGCATCCTTTGCCAGGAGGACAGCAATCTCCTCGCGCAAGACAGGGGCGTTCCGGACTGCCACCGACGTCTCGAGAACGCCGTCGCCTGGCGAACTGAATCGCGTAGCCGAGTCGAATTGTGCGCGTGAGCCAGCAAGGCAGGCTGGGCAGCGTGAGCCACGCCTCCAGACGCTGTGCAAGCGGCTCCAACGGCACAATTGACGTACCTGTGGTGGTGCAGCGAAAGGGAGTAGGGGTGGATGGTCCTCCTTACCGAACTCCCTGGGTCCCAAACGGGACTGGCCAGAGGTGCGTGGGGAGGAATATCGTTCCCGAACCGTACTCTCTTGGCTACTGGCAAAATGGGTCGTGGGCGAGAGTGAGGAGGCAGGGAGCCGCACACTGTCGTCCCATGGACCTGAGAATCCGGAGGAAAAGGAAATTGCTCTTTCTTTAAAAAGGGGGAAACAAAACAGAAACAAAATGAAACAGAAGATTCTCCTCCCGGCCCTCCACCGGAGGAAGGAGTGGCGCTGTTCTCGCCGTCTCCTGAGAAAGAGCAAACTCTAACATCTCCGGGTTGCCCGCGTCAGGGCCGCTTTGTCGACTTCCTGGACGACTTGGGGCCTGGCTGGGACGCGGGGGGCGCAGCTCTCCTGCGAGAGGCTCGACGTGCCGGCCTATGTGTCGATTCGGCCTGCAGCGGAGCAGCTCTGGAGGACGCAGGAGGGCGCCCACGGCAACGGGCAGACTGAGGCCTGGTCCAGGGGGTAGCGGTGGATGGTGCATCACCGCCGAGAACTGCTGGGCGAAGCCCTCGATGGTGTCGCCCTTCCTGGGAGATGGGGGAGTTGAGAAAGCATGCTTTGTCGGCGTCCTTCATCTCTGCCAGGTTGAGCCAGAGATGGCGCTCCTGGACCACCATGGTGGACATCGCCTTCCCGAGGGACCGCGCCGTGACTTTCGTCGCTCGTAGAGCGAAGTCAGTCGCCGTGCGCAGCTCCTGCATCAACCCCGGGTCGGTAGTACCCTCGTGCACCTATTTGAGCGCCTTGGCTTGGTGAACCTGCAGGATAGCCATGGCGTGCAGGGCGAAGGCTGCCTGGCCCACAGCACTGTAAGCTTTGGCCAAGAGAGCGGCTGTCAGCTTACAGGCCTTGGACGGGAGACGCGGACGGTTCCTCCAAGTGGCGGCGTTTCATGGGCACAGGTGCACCGCGATCGCTCTCTCCACCTGGGGAATGCCCGCGTACCCCCTGGCCACTCCGCCGTCGAGGGTAGTGAGGATGGAGGAGGCGGACGAGGGGCTTCTGGCCGTGAAAGGGGCCATCCACGACTTCGTCAGCTCCTCATGCACCTCCGGGAAGAAAGGCACCGGAGTAGAGCGCGGTTGTGAGCCGTGCCCCACTCCGAGAAACCAATCGTCCAGCCGCGAGGCGGTCTGTTGACCTCCAGCCCGATACTCACGGCTGACCGGGTAAGCATGGCCGTCAGCTCCGGGTCCGGTGCGGCGGTGGCGACAACACCCGAGGGGGGCCCCACCGCACCGTCATCCTCGGAGGACGTGAACCCATCCCCCGATGCTGCAATCGACATCCTATCCACAGATGGCGCACCGAATGAAATGCTAGGCGCCCCGTGGGACGGACCAGCGACATCACCCGGGAACCGGACGGGACATTCGCTGCGTGAGGAGTAAGAGGTCCGTGGGGATTTTCCCGGCGGAGAGGCTTTTACAGTAACCCTCAGATCCCCCAGAGCGTCAGCCGGCGATCCACTGCTCGAGCCAGAGAGACCAGCGCGGGTGGCGGCAGAGGGTGCCAATCCTTTCATAAAGGAAAGGCAAGATCGCAACACAATCATGCTCATACGCCCACAACAGGCGCATGAGTCATCCACGAACACATCTTCAGCGTGTTGGAAGCCCAGACACTGAAGACAACGATCATGTCCATCATCAGCAGACAGGAAACAACCGCAACCAGAAGGACACGGACGAAACGGCATCTTGAAAAAGATGCGATCGTCCATGATTTGCTCTTTTAGAATTTGCTCTCTTAATTGAAGTGCCTAGGGGAATCGCTGATGAGAGGGTCTCCGCTGATCACACCGTTACGCCAACCAGGAACAAAACAAAGACGAAAGGCTTTGTGGAGATCAGCACTCTTCTCATCCACTCGGCTCCGAAGCAAAAATCTAATCAGTGGACACACCTATCACCCTTTTATACCCGTATGCACGGGGAGTGTCTCAGGTATGCAAAATCCACTAGCCAATTGTCAGGAGTCCAGGCCCGGCGTCCACCTTCTCATCGCCAGAGGGCGCCACCTCCCTTCCTCCTGGACTCATCAACTTCACTCCACACACCTGTTTACCCACACATCACTCCCAGCTGGTCTCAATCTGTGGACTATTTATACATCTCACCCCCATCCCTCTGGCTGGCTAGATTCCCTTACCCGCACTCACTTGTGTATGTGTTTGTAGTTTTCTGTGTTGGTTATTGTACCGATTACATTCGGTTTCGTGCATTCGGGACACCAGCACTACGTTGCCGTCTGGGGTGTCCCGTTCCTGATTATTGTTTTGTTTTTGCCTGTTGGCTTTTGATTTAATAAATTAAAGAAGCTTACCTGCATTTGGACCCAGATCTCCATTCTTTCCACGGGCTACCACGCTGTCTCGTGACAGAATCTAGCCAGCCCAACATGGGTCCAGCAGG
Source organism: Schizopygopsis malacanthus (assembly GCA_027474115.1). Taxonomy (NCBI): domain Eukaryota; kingdom Metazoa; phylum Chordata; class Actinopteri; order Cypriniformes; family Cyprinidae; genus Schizopygopsis; species Schizopygopsis malacanthus. Next base: position 190,837 of record JAPDDM010000090.1, read on the forward strand.
AAAGCTCACCAACATCCGTCAGGGAGATGGGAGCATCGAGGAGTATGCCGGGCGCTTCTGGGAAGTCGCTCGGCGATCGGCGACAGAGAAGACCTGCCTCCTGGTCTTCTTCTGGGGGGGCCTGTCCGAGCCCTTCAAATCCAGGATGCCGTACTGGAACCCCGAGGAGTTGCTGGAGGACTACCTCAACCTGGCTCTGCATCTGAGCGGTTCAGCGTTCCGAGTGGAGTCAATGGCGGCATCGGCTCACAAAGCTCCCGAAGCGGCGGTGCCCCTTCACACAGCTCCCGAGATGGTGGCGTCCGCTCACGGATCTCCTGAGGCGGCGGTGCCCGCCCACATTCTTCGCGAAGCAGTGGATTTCGCGGATGTTTCCTCCGAAACAGCGGTGTTCGCTCACACCGCTCACGAAGCTCCCTACGCGGCGGTGCCCGCCCACATTCTTCGCGAAGCAGTGGATTTCGCGGATGTTTCCTCCAAGATGGCGGTGTTCGCTCACACCGCTCACGAAGCTCCCTACGCGGTGGTGCCCGCCCACATTCCCCTCGAAGCAATGGATTTCGCGGATGTTTCCTCCAAGATGGCGGTGTTCGCTCACACCGCTCACGAGGCTCCCTACGCGGCGGTGCCCGCCCACATTCTTCGCGAGGCAGTGGATTTCGCGGATGTTTCCTCCGAGACGGCGGTATCCGCCCCCACAGGCGAGCTGACAGAGTCTGCTCCGGATTCCGCTCCGTTCCGGGAGCCCACGCAGTCCGCCCCGTTCCGGGAGCCCACGCAGTCCGCTCCGTTCCGGGAGCCCACGCAGTCCGCTCCGTTCCGGGAGCCGACGCAGCCCGCTCCGTTCCGGGTGCCGACGCAGCCCGCTCCGTTCCGGGAGCCCACTCAGTCCGCTCCAGAGCCCGCTCCGTTCCGGGAGCCGACGCAGCCCGCTCCGTTCCGGGAGCCCACGCAGCCCGCTCCGTTCCGGGAGCCCACGCAGCCCGCCCCAGGGCCCGCTCCGTTCCGGGAGCCGACGCAGTCCGCTCCAGAGCCCGCTCCGTTCCGGGAGCCGACGCAGCCCGCTCCGTTACGGGAGCCCATGCAGCCTGCTCTGTTCCGGGAGCCAACGCAGCCCGCCCCAGGGCCCGCTCCGTTCCGGAAGCCCACGCGTTCCGCTCCGTTCCGAGAGCCCACGCAGTCCGCTCCGTTCTGGGAGCCAACAGAGTCCATTCCAGAGCCCTCTGCTGGCCAGGAGGCCCCGCCAGCTCCGGCCAAACAACTGGCTCCGCCCTGGCCTCCTGCCCTGCCGGACCCGCCCCGGCATCCTGCTCTGAGTGCCCCGCCCTGGCACCCTTGGCTGCCTTTTCCTCGCGGCTCTCTTCCACTACATGGGCCTGGCCCTCCCATCCCTTCCCCTACTCCGCCCCCGCTCTGCCGTGCCCTTGGTTGGAGGCTTGGGAACGTCTGGAAGCCGTTCCTTTAAGGGGGGGTAGTGTCAGGAGTCCAGGCCCGGCGTCCACCTTCTCATCGCCAGAGGGCGCCACCTCCCTTCCTCCTGGACTCATCAACTTCACTCCACACACCAGTTTACCCACACATCACTCCCAGCTGGTCTCAATCTGTGGACTATTTATACATCTCACCCCCATCCCTCTGTCTGGCTAGATTACCTTACCCGCACTCACTTGTGTATGTGTTTGTAGTTTTCTGTGTTGGTTATTGTACCGATTACATTCGGTTTCGTGCATTCGGAACACCAGCACTACGTTGCCGTCTGGGGTGTCCCGTTCCTGATTATTGTTTTGTTTTTGCCTGTTGGCTTTTGATTTAATAAATTAAAGAGAGCTTACCTGCATTTGGACCCAGATCTCCACTTTTTCCACGGGCTCCCTCGCGGTCCCGTGACACCAATTTCATTGGCGTTTTCTCTTAATCAGAGATGATCGGGGCTTCCAAGTAAATCCCCTATGTCGTCACGACATAACTCATAGTGACCGACAGATAGGGAACAGTTTGTATAGTTTGTATTTTCTATCTTTATCTTTAGTTGTATAGGGTAAACTTTTACATAGAGTATACTTAGTCAAAATCTGACAGTAGGTTAGTTGTGTATAGGTCTATAGTGTTGTATGTCTGTATTTATGTAGCACCGGGGACCTGTGAGGCATTCGTTCCACTGTATGTCCCCACATGTAGCGGAATGACAATAAAGCTCAACTTGAACTTGAACTTGATTTGTGAAAATACACAACAGTAGACTTGCTAAAGAATCAGAATCAGAAATACTTTAATAATCCCAGGGGGAAATTATTTTTGTTATACAACGTAAATTCAGCTTGACCATCAAACAAATACATTTCATTTTAAAATATATTCAAATGTTTTGACTATTTTTGATCAAATAAATCCAGCCTTGGTCAGCAGCATAAGAGACTTAAAAAAAATCAAAACCTTACAGACCCAAACTTTCGACAGTGGTCTACATGTGAGTGAATAGAAGATGACACAATGTTTATTTTTGGCAAAAGGTTCAACTCCCAATTTTTTACTCCACAAGTACATCAATCCAGTACACATACAGCTATCTACTGTAAATTAAGAACCTTGGACTATTATGTTTAGTAAATTATATTTAATGAGTTGTCTTAGCATACTATTTATTAAAACTAATACAAACAAAATATTGACCTTTTATGAATAAGGTAAATAGTGCTGAGTGTATGACTTTGTACAAGTGTGACATAGGAAAAGGAAATGCAAATACAGACAATATCTGGATTCAAATAGATTAATTTCAAATACATCTAGATTTTTTTATTTATTTACCCAACATTAGCTGTAAGGCAGGATTTTTTTGTAAAGTTGTTTTTAAATAATTCTAAAAAGTAATTATATTCCAGACGAGATGCAGGAGGAGTGCAGGAGCCGTGAAACTAAGTTTATTAACCTTTGTCTTAACAGAAATATATTAAACAAGTGTGATGATCAACAAGCAAGGGAATGGAAAATTACTTATTTTTAACAGTAACGTGTGGCCTTTAAGACCTTGAATGAAGACATATGGTTACACAGCAATAACAAATCAAGGGACAAATATACAACGTAAAAAAACCATCTGCAGAAAAACAGAAAATATCCTGGCAGAAAATTACCAGTACCTTTTCCATTAACTTTTACAGGGATTTCCTTCAACCCCTAAACACAGCACAACGGAAACCAAAATTCTAAATACATGTAAACCCCTGTGTAAAATCAATATGGACATTTCTTTCATATTAACATGGTACATTGGGCCTTATTTTTACAGACTTTTTTTTCAGAGTGTAAATACCAATAAAAGTAATTCAAATATAAATAATATATAATACATGTATAAATGTATATGAATATTAAGATGTATGTGAAATGTATATAAAGGAAAAGAAATAAACCCAATATAATTGAAAACAATACAGGTGTGCTCTCTGGAAGTGAATGCATTAGAGGCACTGGCCGGACTCTCAAAAACCTCTCACATAACAAAAATCACACCATTGCTTTTATAAAATTCACATCAAGCACAATCAGGCATTTCTGCTAAAGCACAGCCCAAAAACATGCAATGTTAATGATTACAATGTTTGTTTACACAAAGTGTGTAAGATATGTTAATGAGGCAAACTGAAATAATGTCTAAGAAGAAATTCAGGGCTTTTAGTCCATTTATTAGGTCATCAGTCTGATCCATTAGATTTAATCCATTTTGATCCACTTTGTTCCGTTTGATCCATTTGCCTCCATTTATGTCAAGTGCAACTGGTCCATTCATGAAAAAAAAACATTTGAAAAAAAATGTTACGCTTGTGTCAGAATCTTTGTGTAACTGTCTTCTGATTTATCTCAACTGCTCTATGTACCCATTAATACAGATGAACTAGACACAATTACTAGAAACATGGGAACTATCTTCTCCAATACGTTATAAACTGTTGCACCCATCAAATTAAAAAAGGTTAGAGAAAAACGTGCTGCGCCATGGTACAACAGTTATACCCATTCTCTCAACAAAGAAACTCGTATTCTTGAGCGCAAATGGAGAAAAAGTAACTTGGAAGTCTTTAGAATTGCGTGGAAAAATATTATGTCCAGCTATAGACAGGCTCTAAAAACTGCAAGAACCGAGTATATCCGCAAACTCATAGATAATCACCAAAACAATCCAAGGTTTTTATTTAGCACAGTGGCTAGATTAACAAATAAACAGATGTCACCCGATCTAAATATTCCCTCACAGTTTAATAGTAATGACTTTATAAATTTCTTTACTGATAAAATAAATAATATCAGAAATACAATAACAAACATAGATTCTACAGCGTCTAGTACTCCAGCTTCATTCATCGCACCCAAAGAAAAACTGCAGTGCTTTACAACTATAGGACAGGATGAGCTAAATAAACTTATCACTGCATCTAAACCAACAACATGTTTATTAGATCCTGTACCAACTAAACTATTGAAAGAGTTGTTACCTGTTGCAGAACAACCGCTTCTCAATATTATTAACTCCTCGTTATCTTTAGGTCACGTCCCAAAACCATTTAAGCTGGCAGTTATTAAGCCTCTTATTAAGAAACCAAAATTAGATCCTTGTGAACTGGCAAATTACAGGCCCATTTCAAATCTTCCGTTTATGTCGAAAATATTAGAAAAAGTAGTGTCTGCTCAACTGTGCTCCTTTTTGCAAAAAAATGTTATCTATGAAGAATTTCAGTCAGGTTTCAGGCCCCGCCATAGCACAGAAACTGCACTTGTTAAAATTACAAATGACTTGCTTCTTGCATCAGACAAAGGCTACATCTCGTTGCTAGTTTTACTTGATCTTAGTGCTGCGTTCGACACTATAGATCATGACATACTGATAGATCGATTACAAAACTATACAGGTATTCAAGGGCAGGCTTTAAGATGGTTTAGATCCTACCTGTCCGATCGCTACCACTTTGTTTGCAGGTTCACCGTCGTGGATTATAGTTCAGCATTTAACACTATAGTGCCTGCCACACTGGTTGCGAAGCTCCAGACTCTAGGACTGAACAGATCTCTGTGCAGCTGGATCCTGGACTTCCTGACAGGCAGAAGTCAGGTGGTCAGAATGGGCAACAACACATCATCTCCCCTGATCCTCAACACTGGTGCACCGCAGGGCTGCGTCCTCAGCCCACTCCTGTACTCCCTGTACACACACGACTGTACAGCTACACACAGCTCCAATGTCATCGTCAAATTTGCTGATGACACAACGGTGATAGGCCTGATCACCGACAACGATGAGACGGCCTACAGAGAGGAGGTGAGTACCCTGACTAAATGGTGTCAGGAGAAACACCTCTCACTCAACATCGACAAGACCAAGGAGCTGGTGGTGGATTACAGGAGACAGAGCAGAGAACACACACCCATCACCATCGACAAGACACCTGTGGAGCGGGTGACCAGCTTTAAGTTCCTCGGCGTTCACATCACCGAGGATCTCACATGGTCTGCTCACACAGATGCAGTGCTGAAGAAGGCACATCAGCGTCTCTTCTTCCTGAGACGGCTGAGGAAGTTTGGAACGAGCCCCAGAATCCTCAGGTCCTTCTACACCTGCACTGTGGAGAGCATCCTGACCGGCTGTATCACCGCCTGGTTTGGAAACAGCACCGCTGGCAACCGCAGGGCTCTGCAAAGGGTCGTGCGAACTGCCCGCCACATTGTTGGAGGTGAGCTTCCCTCCCTCCAGGATATCTACACCAGGCGGTGTACAAGGAAAGCCCGGAGGATTATCAAAGACTCCAGCCACCCGTCCCACAGACTGCTCTCTCTGCTGCCCTCAGGGCGACGTTTCCGCAGCATCCGATCCCGCACTAGCCGACTGAGGGACAGCTTTTTCCCTCAGGCTATCAGGCTAATGAACAGTCACAAATAACTCACCTACATCACACTCCCACTCACACAACATGCCATGCACTGCACTTTAACACAGTTCAACTGGGCTACACACACACACTGCACTAACACAACCTATCTGCTATCACTGGACACCATACAATGCACATCCACGACACTGCATATGAATAATCTGTTGCACCTTTGCACATCACATCTATCTGCTGCTCAACCAATCTGCTGTTAATTTATAATATGTTGCACCTCACATTATTACTATGTATAGACCACATTATGTATAGATACTGTACATAATGTAGATGTGCCCATACGGTGTATAATGTGTCGTTGATAATTGAGTATGTCTTTATAGTACACTAAGCGTACTGAGTATATGTATGTGTATTTTGCACATTGTCTTCTGTACAGTCTGTAAATATGTACTGTCCATATGTAAATTGCTGTTGTTTTTTTGCACTGTCTGTCCATATGTAAATTGCTGTTGTTTTTTTTGCACTGTCTGGAGCACTGTAAATGCTCCAGTGCATTTTTTTTGCACTGTCTGTCCATATGTAAATTGTTTGTTGTTTTTTTGCACTGTCTGTCCATATGTAAATTGTCTGTTGTTTTTCTGCACTGTCTGGAGCACGCTCATAAGAATTTCACTCACCAAGGCACTTGTGCTGTGGTGATGTGACAATAAAAGTGATTTGATTTGATTTGATTTGATTATATATGTTGCCCCTTGGTAATATTATTAGAAAATACGGGATTAGTTTCCATTGTTATGCTGATGACACTCAACTATATATCTCAACAAAACCAGATGAAACTTCTAAACTATCTAAGCTAACAGAGTGTGTTAAAAATATAAAAGATTGGATGACCAGTCATTTTCTCCTATTAAATTCAGATAAGACCGAGATATTACTTATTGGACCTAAAAACAGTACACAGAATCTCTTGGATTACAATTTGCAAATAGACGGATGTAATGTTACTTCCTCTACAGGAACTTGCTCTGTTTAAAGATGTTTATCAATGCAAGCAAGTGTCATTTGGTCAGTACTTGTCTTTTGAATATCTAGGTATTGTGCTGAAAGGTGCTCCACGCATTCTGTTTATCATAATCTACAGGCCCCCAAAATATTCTCCAGCCTTTGTTGAAGAGTTCACAGAACTGTTATCAATGATTTCCTCAGAGTTTGACTGTTTTGCTATTGCAGGGGATTTTAATATTCACATAGATAATGCTGAAATCAAAACTACAAAAGAAATTATTACTGTTTTAAACACTTTTGACCTGATTCAGCATGTGCATGGACCGACACACAATCGTGGACACACTTTAGATTTACTCATCAGTAGAGGTCTAAACATTTCATCCATTGTCATTAAGGATGTAGCTCTGTCTGATCACTTCTGTATTTTCTTTGATATATTGATCTCTGTCACCACTGAATCTAGATCTGTCTCTGTCAGAAAGAGATGCATTAATGAGAACACTAGTGTGCTATTTATGAAGGCAATATCTTTAACACCAAGCATTTCTGCAGACTCTGTTGATTTTCTCCTGGATTTATTTGACTCAAAAGTTAAGAATGTTATTGATGATATTGCACCGATAAAGGTCAGCAAGAAGAATGGCAGACAAAAATCATTTTGGAGAAAATCAACAGCAGTTCAGAATATGAAAAGACAATGCAGAAAAGCTGAGCGGATGTGGCGGAAGACGAAACTTGAAATACACTATAGCATCTATAAAGACAGCCTTCATGCTTTCATTTTGGAACTAGCCACAGCTAGACAGACCTTCTTCTCAAACCTTATAAACAGTAATTTAAACAACACTCGCACTCTTTTTGCTACTGTTGAGAGACTGACAAACCCCCCAAGTCAGATTCCCAGTGAAATGCTCTCTGACAGCAAATGCAATGAGTTTGCTTCCTTCTTTTCAGAGAAGATCAGTAATATCAGAAAGGAGATTGGCACATCTTCCTGTAATACAGAGGTCACACAGATTCAACAGCAATCTCAAAAAGAAGTGACTATGTCTGTTTTTTTTTAAATTGATAGCAACATTTTGGAAGAAATAGTACAGCATCTTAAATCGTCAACCTGCTATCTTGACACACTTCCCACATCTTTTTTCAAAAGTGTGCTTAACTGTTTAGAAGCAGATCTCTTAGAAGTGGTGAACACCTCACTTCTTTCTGGGACTTTTCCAAACTCCCTGAAAACTGCAGTTGTTAAGCCCCTTCTGAAAAAGCGCAATCTTGATAACACCGTGTTGAGCAACTATAGACCAATATCAAATCTTCCTTTCATAGGTAAGATTATTGAAAAGGTAGTTTTTAATCAGCTGAACAACTACTTAAACTCAAATGGATACCTGGATAATTTTCAATCTGGTTTCCACGTGCATCACAGCACAGAGACAGCACTCATTAAGATAATAAATGATATTCGCTTTAATTCTGATTCTGGCCAAATATCAGTGCTGGTACTACTAGATCTTAGTGCTGCGTTTGACACTGTCGACCATAACATACTTCTAGAGAGACTGGAAAACTGGGTCGGGCTTTCTGGGATGGCACTCAAATGGTTCAGGTCATACTTAGAAGGGAGAGGTTATTATGTGAGTATAGGAGAGCATAAGTCTAAGTGGACGTCCATGACATGTGGAGTCCCACAAGGCTCAATTCTTGCACCACTCTTGTTTAGCCTGTATATGCTCCCACTAAGTCAGATAATGAGGAAGAACCAAATTGCCTATCACAGCTATGCTGATGATACCCAGATCTAGATCTAGACCCAGATCTCCAAATGATTATAGCCCCATTGACTTCCTCTGCCAATGCATTGATGAAATTAACAGTTGGATGTGCCAAAACTTTCTTCAGTTAAACAAGGAGAAAACTGAAGTCATTGCATTTGGAAACAAAGATGAAGTTCTCAAGGTGAATGCATACCTTGACTCTAGGGGTCAAACAACTAAAAATCAAGTCAGAAATCTTGGGGTGATTCTGGAGACAGACCTTAGTTTTAGTAGTCATGTCAAAGCAGTAACTAAATCAGCATACTATCATCTCAAAAACATTGCAAGAATTAGATGTTTTGTTTCCAGTCATGACTTGGAGAAACTTGTTCATGCCTTTATCACCAGCAGGGTGGATTATTGTAATGGTCTCCTCACCGGCCTTCCAAAGAAGACCATTAGACAGCTGCAGCTCATCCAGAACGCTGCTGCTGCCAGATTCTGACTAGAACCAGAAAATCTGAGCATATCACACTAGTCCTCAGGTCCTTACACTGGCTTCCAGTTACATTTAGGATCGATTTTAAAGTACTTTTACTCGTTTATAAGTCACTCAATGGTCTAGTACCTAAATATATGTCAGATATGCTCACTGAATATAAACCTAACAGACCACTCAGATCATTAGGATCGAGTCAGTTAGAAATACCAAGGGTTCACACAAAACAAGGGGAGTCCGCTTTTCGCTATTATGCCGCCCGCAGCTGGAACCAGCTTCCAGAAGAGATCAGTTGTGCTAAAACATTAGCAACATTTAAATACAGTCTCAAAACTCATCTATTTAGCTGTGCATTTGTTGAATGAGCGCTGTGCTACATCCGAACTGACTGCATTGTATTTTATGTATAATCATTTTCTATTTAACTGTTTTAAATCTCATTTTAAATCAATTTCTATATCATTTTAAAATTCCTTGTTTTATTATTTTTAACTTCTTGTTTTTATTGCTGTGAATGATTATTTCACATTATTTTATGTAAAGCACTTTGAATTACCAATGTGTATGAAATGTGCTATACAAATAAACTTGCCTTGCCTTGCCTTGCCTTACAGTTAAAAATCTGGGTGTTATATTAGACAGCAACCTATCTTTTGAAAATCATATTTCCAATGTTACAAAAACAGCATTTTTCTTCCATCTTAGAAACATTTCCAAGCTACGGAACATGTTAAGTGTTTCTGATGCAGAAAAGTTAGTTCATGCATTCATGACCTCTAGACTGGACTATTGTAATGCACTGCTAGGTGGTTGTCCTGCATCTTCAATAAACAAGCTACAGATAGTACAAAATGCTGCGGCTAGAGTCCTTACCAGGTCAAGAAAATATGTCCATATTACTCCAATTTTACAGTCTCTGCACTGGCTACCTATTAAGTTTCGTATCAGTTACAAAATATTATTACTTGCCTATAAGGCCCTAAATGATTTAGCTCCTGCATACATAACTAATCTTCTATCACGCTACAATCCAACCCGCTCCCTTAGGTCGCAAAACTCTGGACTCTTGGTAGTACCTCGGATAGCAAAGTCCACTAAAGGAGGTAGAACTTTTTCATATCTGGCTCCTAAACTCTGGAATAGCCTTCCTGATAACGTTCGGGGTTCAGACACACTCTCTCTGTTTAAATCTAGATTAAAGACGCATTTCTTTAGCCAAGCATTCATATAATGCATCTCACAATCTTGTACTGCCAGTCTATCTGAACAAATGCACATTATTATGCTTTAGCTTGGGTTATACTGATAATTTCATCCAGGGTTATTCCTGGATGGAACAACTGCTACGCTAATTGTCTTACTGTTTCTATGTTACTGCCACGGGATTAACATCCCGTGGTAGCTAGGAATTACACAAGCTTCAGTCTGGATCCTACCCTTAAACGATTGCGATGACCGAACACCTGAGAAGAGACGATGACAACCCCTCCGAGGACCTCAGAGGAAGCCAACCATCAGCGATTATACTGACTTAACCAAAGTCTGCCATAAATGGAGGATCAGCACCTGGAGACAACCTCTACAGCCCTGACCATCAGCGGAGTCTAGGACACATAGATGAGCCCCAGAGACAGATCTCCAGTGAGGACCTCGTCACCTAGACATCCATCGGGGAAAGACCCCTGGAACCAGTGGACCACTTACACTCTGACTTTGCTGCAGTTGGAACAAACTACTGATTTGTCTGGCCAGAGGGGAACTGGCCCCCCGACTGAGCCTGGTTTCTCCCAAGGTTTTTTCTCCATTCTGTCACCGATGGAGTTTTCGTTCCTTGCCGCTGTCGCCTCTGGCTTGCTCAGTTGGGGACACTTCATTTCCAGCATGTAAAAAATGTACTGGTTCAAACAATCTTTCTCAATTTGATGTTGGAGTGTTAGAACATTGCGAATGTCTTGGAAGTGATCAGTCATGAGCAAAACAGAACATCGTGTAGGTTGCTCTTTTTTCTCATGTGTTAATAGCTCCACTACCTGTTTGGCTGCAGTAGTAAAATCATCGGTTGTGTCTTTCAGCACTGCACAGCGGAATTTCTTCTTGAGTGTTCATAGAACATGCATGGCTAATGTAGTGCCTCCCCAGCCTTGAGCATGAAAGATGTTGAAAAACACACAAGCTCTCTTCTGATTCAACATATTTGGAATAATCGTGTTTACAATGTAGTCTAACTTGTCACGTTTGATGACTGACGCTAACCCAGGCTGTTCTGAGTAGTTGAAGTTCCACCAAGTCGCCTTCCCTCCCTTATAAAAGTTCTCCTCATGTAGCTGTTTGTCTTGATGTCCTCCATCGCATTGGTTAACACAAAGAATACTGAGCATATGTAAGGATTCCTCGGTTTTCTTGAATAGCACAACCTTACTGCCACCACTACAAGGCAGAAACCGTATTAATTTGCGACTCTCTGACCACAGACTGAGGATGGTGCCATTGATTTCAGCAAAACTCATAAATGCATTTCGACATGCCATATGCATGTCGTTGCTTGACGAGATAATTCCAGTAGGTGTACAATGTTTCATTGTCACTGATGCATAAGATTTGGTTTTGTCCCATAAGCTCCTGTAGAAACATACTAAAGGTCTGAAACAAAGGTTTGTCTTTGCTCACCTGACTAATTGGCAAGAAAATGAAAAGCAATTTCTTGCGAGGCAGCACTTTTCGGCACAGGAAAGAAAATACATCACGCACAGAGGATCCTTTCTCAGTCAACCAATTCTCTGCATCTGAGGCCATTTCCCCATGAATGCCTCCATTACAGAAAACCCAGCTTGTTAGTAAGCTCTAAGCTGCTTGCGATGTCTACAACTGCACCTGTATCTTTATACTGAGCAGGTAAATTATCAATGACATGTTTTTTCTCTTTGAGTAGCTTATTCAAGCCATTCTCAGCAGATTATGGATCAAAATCCAAAACAGCCATTAGATTCATACTGTGGCGAGGGGGGCGTGGGAAAGCGACACAAGCTAGGGGGAGAGCGGGTTCTGAGACGAGCGGTGGAATGGAGGGCAAGTGAATGATGATTAACACCTGTGTCTAATTCCAGTGATTGTCGGAGAGACCGGATAAAAGACACCCACAGTCCGGGAGGAGTGTGGTTGGTCTAGGACCGGTATGAGCACGAGCACCGGGACAATCACGGCACAAGCACGAGTTTACCCCGACGACAGAGAGAGAGAGAGAGAGTCTGCCTGACGTTCGCCAGCCGGAGCTGGCGATTATTGTGAATATTGTTTTACGCTGTTAAATAAACAGATCCTTGGCTCGTCACCCCTGACTTCCTCGTCTTCCTTCCCCCCGGACCCGAACCTTGTTACACTGGTGCTGAAACCCGGGACGAGGAAGCCGGCACGCCACCATGCAACCCGCCCAGCCAACGCCACTTGCGGAGCTAGTGAAGTCGCTCGCTGGTCTTCACCAAGCTCAACATCAGGCGCTGATGGACATGAAGCTGGAGCAGGAGGATCGCTTCCGGCTCATGGTCCAGGCACAGGATGAAGACCGGCGGGCCATCCGGAGCTTGCTTGGCCGGGAGGATAACCCCGTCGCAGCCCCACCGATCGCCAACGTCCCGCTAATGAAGATGGGTCCACACGACGACCCGGAGGCGTTTGTGGACCTTTTCGAGAAGATAGCGGAGGCGTGCGGCTGGGCACGTGCCCATTGGTCGGTGCGCCTGATCCCACTGCTGACGGGGGAAGCGCAGGTGGCAGCCCAACAGCTACCTGTCGCGAACCTCCTGGCCTATGACGATCTCAAGCGGGCCATCCTGCAACGCGTCGGCTGGAGCCCCGAGCAGCATCGCCAACGCTTCCACTCCGTGGAGCTAGGGGACAATGGCCGACCGTTTGTGTTGGCCCAACAGCTCCGGGACGCGTGCCGCAAGTGGCTCATGGCCGAGCCCCGCGACGTCGAGGGAGTCATCGATCTGGTGGTGCTGGAACAGTTCATCGCTCGTCTGCCCCGCCGAACCGGCGAGTGGGTCCAGTGCCACAACCCGACGTCGCTGATGCAGGCCATCCAGCTGGCGGAGGACCATCTGGTGGCGTGCCCCGAGGTGGGTGAGCCCCTCTCTAGTCTCTCTCTTTCTCCATCTCCTTCTCCTCTCCCCTCTCTCTCACGCCCGGCTCCTAGGTCGCGGATCTCTCTCAACGGGGTGGTAACGGCCAGGGGGAAAGGTACCCCCGGCGAGGGGGGGAGCAGAGCACGCAGCCCCACCATCGTCCTTCTCTCTCCGGCAATCCCTTGCCCTTCCTCCTGCCGCTGGGGCGGCGCTAAGGCCTGGGCCGGTCTGCTGGAGATGCGGGGACCCCGGGCATTTCCAGGACCACTGTCCCATGATGGAGGTGGGACTGCTGATCCGGGTCCCCGACTCCCCGGGGGCTGCCCCCGATCAAGCCGGGCATTACCAAATACCTGTGAGTATTAAGGGGGGTACATATCAGGCTTTGGTGGATTCGGGCTGTAACCAAACCTCCATCCATCAAAGCCTGATGCAACAGAGGACATTGGATACGAGCCGCAAGGTTAAGGTGAGGTGTGTGCACGGGGAGGTGGTAGAATACCCCTTAGTGCCTGTATCGATAACATTTCGGGGGGAAATGCATAGAGTGGAGGTGGCGGTTAATTCCCACCTCAAGCATCCGCTGATTTTGGGTACAGATTGGCCGGCGTTCACGCAATTGATAATATGTGCGGATGTTTCTTGGCAGACGGGGCGGGGCGAGGAGGAGCCGGCGGCTTGGACTGGGGAAGCGGTAGCGGTCCCCTCACCGCCTGCCACAGAGGAAACGACAGCCAGTGAGGTGATGAGACCTCCGGAGCTGGATGACTTTCCTCTGGAGCAGTCGCGGGACGAGACGCTCAAAAACGCGTATGATCGCGTCCGCTCCATTGACGGACAGCTTCTCCAGCCCGAAATACCCCTCCCCTTTCCCTATTTTTCCCTCATAAAAGAGAGGTTGTATCGGGTAACCCAAGATGCCCAGTCAAAGGAGATATCAACCCAATTATTAATCCCCAAGAGCCGTCGGGAAATGCTTTTCCAGGCGGCGCACTGCACTCCCATGGCAGGCCACTTGGGGGAGGCAAAGACACGTGAATGCCTCCTGGCCGATTCTTTTGGCCGGGCATTCACGAGAACGTTCGCCGGTGGTGTGCGGCGTGTCGTGAATGTCAGTTGGTAAATCCGGCGGCCACCGCCAAAGCGCCTTTGCGCCCATTACCGTTGATGGAGGTCCCCTTCGAGAGAATTGGTATGGACCTCATCGGGCCATTAGAGTGTTCCGCACGGGGATATCGCTTCGCTTTAGTTCTGGTGGACTATGCAACGCGATATCCGGAAGCAGTGCCGCTGCGCACTCTCTCTGCGAAGAGCGTGGCAGAGGCACTGTTTCGAATTATCTCCCGGGTGGGAATCCCGAAAGAGATTCTCACGGATCAGGGCACGGCGTTTATGTCACGCACGCTAAGCGAACTGTATGAGCTTTTGGGCATTAAATCGATTCGCACCAGCGTCTATCACCCACAAACAGACGGCTTGGTGGAACGGTTTAATCGCACATTGAAATCCATGGTTCGTAAGTTTGTCAAAGAAGACGCCAAAAATTGGGACAAATGGCTCGAGCCCCTCTTGTTTGCGGTGCGGGAGGTCCCACAAGCCTCCACTGGGTTTTCCCCATTCGAGCTCCTGTATGGTCGCCAGCCCCGGGGGGTGCTTGACGTCATTAAAGAGTCGTGGGAGGAGGGACCTTCAAACAGCCGTAGTGAAATTCAGTATGTCATGGACCTTCGAGCAAAACTCCACACATTGGGGCGGCTCTCTATGGAGAATTTGCTGCAGGCTCAAGACAAACAAAGGCGGCTGTACAACAGGGGAACGCAGCTGCGACAATTCACACCGGGGGAGAAGGTACTTGTGTTACTTCCAACGTCTACTTCAAAATTACTCGCAAAGTGGCAAGGACCCTTCGTGGTCACACGGCGGGTTGGGGAGCTCGATTACGAGGTCAAACGCACGGATAGGGGTGGTGCATGTCAGATTTACCACCTCAACCTTTTAAAACGCTGGAATGAGGGGACGTTAGTGGGGTTAGCAGCGGTCGTTTCGACCGAGGATGATCTCGTACCAGAGGCGGCACCCAAACACAATCCGCTGGCTCTGGTCTCCGGGGGAGATCACCTCTCACCGCTGCAACTCGCTGACTTAGCCAAGTTGCAGGCAGATTTTGCGGACGTGTTTTCACCCCTACCCGGTCGCACGGACCTCGTACAGCACCATATAGAAACGCGCCCCGGGGAGGTGGCGCGCAGCCGTCCCTATCGCCTTCCCGAACACAAGAAAAACGTAGTTCGAGAAGAATTAACGGCCATGCTAGACTTGGGTGTAATAGAAGAATCGCATAGCGAGTGGGCGAGCCCGATAGTGTTAGTTCCTAAAACGGACGGCTCGGTCCGCTTCTGTGTCGATTACAGGAAGGTGAATGCTGTGTCGAAATTCGACGCTTATCCAATGCCCCGAGTTGACGAGTTGCTTGATCGGTTAGGTGCGGCGCGCTTTTATTCGACACTGGATTTAACGAAAGGGTATTGGCAGATCCCCTTATAGCCACTATCCAAAGAAAAGACAGCCTTCACCACGCCGTTCGGATTACACCAATTCGTAACGCTGCCGTTCGGTTTGTTCGGGGCTCCCGCCACCTTTCAGCGTCTCATGGACAAAGTCCTCCGACCACACAGCGCGTACGCCGCTGCCTATCTGGATGACATCATCATCCATAGTAATGATTGGCAGCGGCATATGGAACATCTCCGCGCGGTCCTAAGGTCGCTGAGGGGGGCTGGGCTCACGGCAAACCCGCGGAAGTGTGCAATTGGGCGGGTGGAGGTACGGTATCTGGGCTTCCACTTGGGTCATGGGCAGGTGCGTCCCCAAATTGACAAGACGGCTGCAGTTGCGGCCTGCCCAAGTCCCAAGACCAAAAAGGAGGTGAGACAGTTCCTGGGGCTGGCGGGATATTATAGAATGTTTATTCCTAATTTTGCGGACCTCACCAGCCCGCTGACTGATCTCACTAAAAAGGAAGCACCCGACCCGGTCCAGTGGACGGAGCTGTGCCAACAGGCCCTAACCAAGGTGAAGGCGGCCCTGTGCGGCGGGCCGCTCCTGCACTCTCCTAACTTTGATCTCCCCTTTTTATTACAGACGGACGCATCGGACAGGGGGCTGGGCGCCGTCCTGGCCCAGGTGGTCGGGGGAGAGGAGCGGCCGGTGCTGTACCTGAGTCGGAAGCTCTCAAAGAGGGAGACTAGGTACAGCACCGTGGAGAAGGAGTGCTTGGCAATCCGGTGGGCCGTCCTCACCCTCCGCTATTACCTCCTGGGCCGGGAGTTCACCCTCTGTTCGGACCACGCGCCCCTCCAGTGGCTCCACCGCATGAAGGATACCAACGCGCGGATCACCCGTTGGTATCTAGCTTTACAGCCTTTTAAATTCAAGGTGATCCACAGGCCGGGGGTGCAGATGGCCGTAGCCGACTTCCTCTCTAGGAATGGGGGGGGGGGGGGGGGGCTGCAGGCCGGAGGGCTCCCCGGCCTGAGACGGGCGGTGGGGGTATGTGGCGAGGGGGGCGTGGGGGGGAAAGCGACACGAGCTAGGGGGAGAGCGGGTTCTGAGACGAGCGGTGGAATGGAGGGCAAGTAAATGATGATTAACACCTGTGTCTAATTCCAGTGATTGTCGGAGAGACCGGATAAAAGACACCCACAGTCCGGGAGGAGTGTGGTTGGTCTAGGACCGGTATGAGCACGAGCACCGGGACAATCACGGCACAAGCACGAGTTTACCCCGACGACAGAGAGAGAGAGAGAGTCTGCCTGACGTTCGCCAGCCGGAGCTGGCGATTATTGTGAATATTGTTTTACGCTGTTAAATAAACAGATCCTTGGCTCGTCACCCCTGACTTCCTCGTCTTCCTTCCCCCCGGACCCGAACCTTGTTACACATACCAAGAAGGAAATCCAGGTTTTTCAGCTGAACAAGATGAGACTCAGTGGTGGTCAGTAACGAAGTACAACTACTTCGTTACTGTACTTAAGTACATTTTTCAAGTATCTGTACTTTACTGGAGTAGTTTTATTTTGAGTAACTTTTACTTTTACTTCACTACATTCCAAAGCATAAGATCGTACTTTTTACTTCACTACATTTCATAAAACATATCGTTACTTCTTATAATACATCACGTGCTCCGAGACGCAGAAGCGGTGTATGATTCATGAACAAACTGATTCTTTTCAATGAACCTGTTCAATCGGTTCGCAAATCGCCACAAACGATTCATTCACGAATTGCAATGATCTGATTGCAGCTGTTCTCGAGTCGAAAACTCACTGATTCAAATGATCCGTTTAGAGCGAGTCTTCTTCAGTGAACTGAACTCACAAGTAAAGAACCGGGAGATCTTGTGAGCGCGCGCTACTGATGCTGTGAAAAGTACGTTACTAATGTTGAATTTTAGGATTCATTATTGTAACTGAAAATAATATTTAGGTCAAAACTGTCAGTTGTTTGTGAACTAAATCTGATCTATTTAAGCCCACTGAAATGCTTGAATGCAGACAGACAACATCGGTGTCTCTAACGTTATGTTTTAGGTCAAAAAACAAAACATTAAAATAACACCGATTAAATAAAATAACTGATGCTCGTGTAACGGATGTATACCAGTAAGGGCTATGTGTAAACCTCACTCCCCTCACCTCAAAAAGAGGCACTCTAGCGACTGATGCAATGCAAGAGGCTGTAGCCTTTGGCATTCCTTGTTAGAGCGCCCGCCTCCCGCGCCGGAATCCCGGGTTCGCGACCCGCTCGGAGCAAGAACGAGTTAGGATGGTGTGCACCCGGGGGAGATACACACGTTCATATTCCCCGCTGCTGTAACGTTAGCAGTTTTATTAAAATGCTATGCATTTAGACCTATGTGACGTCTGTTTTTATATTGTTTATCAACAGTATACATTTTTATATTGTTTAGATCAACTAGCCGAGTAGACAGATATGAATGTTTATTCATAACCATACTGAAAATAAGTAAATATTGTTAGCTGATGCTAACTGTCTAGCTAACAAGCTTGCTGGTGGTAAGTTGAGGAATTTTTTAGATATAAAGTCCAAATATCTTTATTCAGCCACCTAGATAGATTCCATCTGAGGGAAAAAGAAAGGATGTGATGTTCAGAACATAGTAACTACAGTAATTATCAGAGTGGGAAGTGATGCCCTCTGGGGGCATTTGGCCAGGGGTGTTTTTACACCACAGACAAAGTTTGAGAAGAAAAAAAATCATTATGAAAATATAATTAGATTTTCCTTAAAATGTTCTTCCTAATTTCAGGCCTAATTCTAATGTCATATATAACTGACGTTCTGCAAAACAACAAATTCTAAAACACTTTTTTCTTACTGGTGAAAATTAGATGGTGAAATCTGTTTTCTCTCAGGTACATGGCAGTGTAAGCTTCACAGTGAACTACTACATCACTCTCATCAACGTAGTCCATATCAACAAAATATATATCTTGACTCTATATAGTGGTTATTTTGGGAAAAACCCAGGTATTTTGGGCAGTAGGATTATAAAAATATGTGCTAATATAAAATTAAATAAAGTAGTCTATATAAAATTGCAAAATAAATCTGTCTATCAGTACTTTTTTACTTAAGTACATAAAAAATTGAGTACTTTTGTACTTTCACTCGAGTAAAATTGAAAAAGCAGTACTTTTACTTTTACTGGAGTAATATTTTAGTATACGTATCTGTACTTTTACTCAAGTACTTGATCTGTGTACTTTGACCACCACTGATGAGACTTGTTAGCCACCACAATGTACGACGTAAAACGTGACCTGTCCATAGAATGTGTCCCTCCTGTTATCATCTCACACAATGCAGAGCCATGTGCATGGATTTTGACGACAGAGAGATGCTTTTCTTCAGCATCCTTCCTGGGACAATCGTGGATTGTTAGCAGTATATTTGTGATGGTCCTCCAGCTTGCTGCTGCTGCCGTCTCTTATAAAAAAAGACTGGGCGCCTTTCTTCTTTTTAGCTTGTTCTTGATTTATGACCACATCAAAAGTCTTAAAATATAATTCTTGACAGACAATTGAGGACGGCTCAATGTCTACCTCAATAACATATTTTACTGAGAATCTCATGTCAGCTTTGAGAACTTCAACAAATCGAGGGGTTTAATACACCTTTTTGCTAGTTGAACATTCTTTTTTCTTTCTGCTTGTCACGGTCCTGCTGGTGTGCCCAGGCTGGCCACCAGATGTCTCTGTGTGTAGAGCACATGGCTTGTTGTTTGTTGGTGCCATGTGCTCACATGTCGATTGTCTGTCCCCTCCCATCTTGTTAATTAATCATTGTTTCAGTGGCTCCACCTGTGTTACCCTCGTTTGTTTCCCTATATAGTCTCCTTGTGTCTGCAGTCCTGTGCTGATCCGTTGTCTTTCATGTGTCGTACGTTACGTGAGTGTTTCATGTTTGACTGTGCCCCAGTCTTCTGCCTGCCTGCTTGTTTTTCCCCTTCGGGGTGGTTTTTGTTCTTCTTTGTTTTATTTTAATATTCAAAAGAACCATTTCCTCTGCATTTGAGTCCTCGACCTCATCTCTCGTGACAGAAAACAAAGAAGAACAAAAACCACCCCGAAGGGGAAAAACAAGCAGGCAGGCAGGCAGAAGACTGGGGCACAGTCAAACATGAAACACTCATGTAACGTACGACACATGAAAGACAACGAATCAGCACAGGACTGCAGACACAAGGAGACTATATAGGGAGACAAACGAGGGTAACGAGGGAGACACAGGTGGAGCCACTGAAACAATGATTAATTAACAAGATGGGAGGGGACAGACAATCGACATGGGAGCACATGGCACCAACAAACAACAAGCCATGTGCTCTACACACAGAGACATCTGGTGGCCAGCCTGGGCACACCAGCAGGACCGTGACACTGCTATTTGAACACTCTTGTCTAATTTGAAATGTCTTTCAATTGCATGTTTCTGCTGTACATCGAAATCATCTGTTTTCGGGACGCTAACACCCAGAATTTGTCCATGTGGTTTGTCTCCCACTCCAAAATGAATGGTGCCATTTGTGCGACTATTCATACAAGCTGCTGCAAATCGAATTACTTCATAGGTGTATTTCTCCATTCTATGCTTTTCTTCTGTTGCGTTGGTCAAGGCTTTGAATTCATGGCATGGTTGAATGAGGTCTTTAGGACCAGTTTCAGTAACATCTAGAATGCCATTTTCTGTGTAACTGTAAGTAGCATCATATCTATTGAAAGGGTAAGGCTTCAAGCTACAAGACTGAGCCACCATGTCGTTCAGCTTTTGAGTCTTATCTTTCAAACACTCTATGTTTTGAAAAATCTATTATTTTTCATTTGAAGGTAGGTTTTGCAATAAACGATTAGCCTCCTTCAAGTGGAGAAGACCAGCTCCATTCAGTCCCTGATTGTACAACATATCTGCATATACTTCATCCATTTGTATCTCGAGCATCCATTGTCTCACATGGTCTCTTTTCCAGTCACTAATGTCCACTGGACTTTCAGATGAATTTATGTGTATTACATAAATCATCATTAGATTTTTTTATAAATACAAGCTTTAAAAATAATAAATTAAAATTAGTAATGATTGACTTACCGAATCAAGGGACAGACTTGGGTTTATGGGTCTTGTAACATTTCAGTGCCACCTGAAATTTCATAAATTAAGGAAATAATAAAATGACACAACTATTCTATAAGACTTTAAACAATTTAATTATTTCAAACATGGGACAAAGAAGGCATGTAATATACATGCTTAATAAGCACATACTGTACATGTGAATTGAAAATGTGTCTAACATTTCAACTCGTATGTTATTTCCAGCTTGATATAGACTGTGTTTTAACCCTTTATTTTAAGCGTTGTCTCATTACAAGAAATGAAGCTCATTTACCAATGTATTATATTGCAGTTGGAGGACTTGATGTGTAGAGGAAATATATTGAAGGAGGAAAATAATTTATGTAAATATTAGTCTACTGTAAACACATGTAAATGAGAATGAATTAGTTAAACGTTAGTTTTAGGAGCAATCCAATCCATTATGATCAATTATCAAAATCAGCCTTTCTGGTAGTGTTACTGTAGACTGATCAAACTAAGAGTCAAGCCAAAGCATGTAAACATAGCATAGTTTAGTCAATAAATATTATATAAAATATTTATTGTGCGGTACATTTAAATGTGGCTTTCCAATGTAGTAGATGTTATGTAACAAATGGTAAATTGACAGTACTTCAGAAACCTTTTTAAATAAGCCCTATTTCTTACCCTTTCCTGTGCTGTAAAATGCATGTAATTCAGTGTGAAAACTTTGATAAATAATGTTATATGTTAAAATGTATAAAAGTTAATAGAGTGAAAGCTGTTATATTTAGCCCCATGTCAAGTATCCTTGTTGTAGACTACTATTTGAGTATACTATTTATTAACCAAAAGGTTTCTTTATGTTCCAAAGGTAGTAGTACATTCCTAGTGTCCAGACTGACTTACTACTGGTGAATTTTTGCCAATATCTCCCTTTGTGTATGTAGAGTACACAAATATTTTTAGAAAACAACCACGTTACTTCACCAAAAGTTTTTTTTTCATGTTCCAAAGGCTGTAGTACATTCCTAGTGTCCAGACTGGCTTACTACAGGTGAAATTTTTCAAATATCTTCCTTACTGTACATACAGTACATAATTAGTCTTAAAAAACAATTACTGTAATTCACCAAAAGGGTTTTATTATGTTCTAAAGGCTGTAGTACATTCCTAGTGTCCAGACTGACTTACTACAGGTGAAATGTTGGCAATACCTCCGTTACTGTATGTACAGTACACAACTAATTTCTTTAAAAAAAATATTGAAATTCGCCAAAAGTTTTTTTTTTTAATGTTCCAAAGGTTTTAGTACATTCCTAGTGTCCAGGCTGACTTACTAAAGGTGAAAGTTTGCCAATATATCCATTACTGTACATACAGTACATACTTATTCTAAGAAAAAAAGTACTGTAATTAACCAAAAATATTTTTTCATGTTCCAAAAGCTGTAGCACATTCCTAGTGGCAAGCCTGACTTACTACAGGTGAAATCATGTCAATATCTTTCTTACTGTATATACAGTACACAATTATTCTTTAAAAAAATACTGAAATTCACAAAAATGCTTTTTTTCATATGCCAAAGGCTGAAATACATTTTTAATTACAAGACTTACTTTCTAAAGGTGACAATTCACCAATACCTCTGTTTTTGTGCATCCAGTACACAAATCTTTTTCATGAAAAAATGTATGTTAGTCCCCGAAATAATTTTTTAACGGTCCAAAGATTGTATTACATTCCTTGTTAAAAGACTTAATACACGTGAGATTTAGGTTGTCTTAAAAAGTGTTTGTTGTGTGAGGATGCTGTAATTTACGTTTTGTTGCTGTAAGATGTCTTTTCAGGCACCTTTGACTTTGTATGTATAAATATTTTAATATCTTGTATTTCTCTGCTGATGTAGCCACCTGACATGTCAGTATAGTATGTCTCAACCACTTGCGCACTTTGTATTTACATGATAGTCACCCTTATGGTCTTGTCTTCCCTCCAGAATCAACTCCAGGTATTTTGGTCATGTTCCTGATGTTCAGTTGAAAGGTGATTGTCTCGATATAACAACCTAAAATAGTTGTCCTTATTGAAAGTTACTGCATTAGAAAATAATTGTTGATTTGAACGTTGTTTTATAATCTGTCCAGTTCTTCCGGAATACCATTTGTATTACATATAAAAGCTTTATTACAGGTATTATTCCTCGTGGACATAGAAATATCTTTGTGGCGAGGGGGGCGTGGTTCAGCGAAGTCTGCAGCGGGAGAAAGACTCAGGAGACAGCGGTAAGTAAGTGGGTCAAGTGCAAAATGAGGAACACCTGTGTCTGATTGCAGTAATTGGCATGGAGAGACCCAATAAAGCCACTGTGGAGCGGGAATTCGAGGAGAGAGACGGAGTGGAGACTCGGGCGCATGGTCTGTGATCGGGAGACAGCCAGAACGAATACTGAGAGTGAACACTGAGACAACCGAGAGAGTTGATGTACTGAGGAGGCGCAGAGTGTGCACCTGTTTAAGTTTATCATTTTAATAAATTACCCGAGTCTTCACGAGCCAACCCTGTCCGCTTCCTTCCTTCTTACGAACCTTGTTACAATCTTAATCACCTTTTTTTTGTGGAGCCTGATAGAAATGGCTTTAACTTGTACTTATATTATAATAAACCTCTTTTACTGTTTGTTATATTGATGTGAGAAAATAAATTTTACAATAAAACAAATGTGCGTGTTTTCAACTTTTAATTAAATTGGTAAACGTGTTTTCAGAACTACTTAGGGAAAGCATATTCAAACAATGGAACATTTACTTATTATGTACTTATTTGTTGCATAATGAAATTCATTAACATACATATATATATATATAACATATATCATATTATTATTTTTATTTTCAATTCTTATGTTTACCAAAACTTAACATGTTTATCACAAATTCAATTCAAATAATTCACTTCTTTTATTTTGGGGAACAGAGTACTGACATAATGTGTTCAATTATGAATTATGACTTATGTATGCATTTATGTTTCCACCAGTTTAGGTTACACATGCATACATATATCTACACACACAAACACACGTTGTGTTTCAAAATTTGATGGGCAAATCTATATGTAATGGTTTTTCAACTGTATATTCTATCCCCCCACACTAACCTACCCCTTAGCCTACCATAACAGAAATATATATGTATTATTTTTAATATACAAACCCGATTCCAAAAAAGTTGGGACACTGTACACATTGTGAATAAAAAAGGAATGCAATAATTTACAAATCTCATAAACTTATATTTTATTCACAATAGAATATAGATAACATATCAAATGTTGAAAGTGAGACATTTTGAAATGTCATGCCAAATATTGGCTCATTTTGGATTTCATGAGAGCTACACATTCCAAAAAAGTTGGGACAGGTAGCAATAAGAGGCCAGAAAAGTTAAATGTACATATAAGGAACAGCTGGAGGACCAATTTGCAACTTATTAGGTCAATTGGCAACATGATTGGGTATAAAAAGAGCCTCTCAGAGTGGCAGTGTCTCTCAGAAGTCAAGATGGGAAGAGGATCACCAATTCCCCCAATGCTGCGGCAAAAAATAGTGGAGCAATATCAGAAAGGAGTTTCTCAGAGAAAAATTGCAAAGAGTTTGAAGTTATCTTCATCTACAGTGCATAATATCATCTAAAGATTCAGAGAATCTGGAACAATCTCTGTGCGTAAGGGTCAAGGCCGGAAAACCATACTGGATGCCCATGATCTTCGGACCCTTAGACGGCACTGCATCACATACAGGAATGCTACTGTAATGGAAATCACAACATCGGCTCAGGAATACTTCCAGAAAACATTGTCGGTGAACACAATCCACCATGCCATTCGCCGTTGCCGGCTAAAACTCAATAGGTCAAAAAAGAAGCCATATCTAAACATGATCCAGAAGCGCAGGCGTTTTCTCTGGGCCAAGGCTCATTTAAAATGGACTGTGGCAAAGTGGAAAACTGTTCTGTGGTCAGACGAATCAAAATTTGAAGTTCTTTTTGGAAAACTGGGATGCCATGTCATCCGGACCAAAGAGGACAAGGACAACCCAAGTTGTTATCAGCGCTCAGTTCAGATGCCTGCATCTCTGATGGTATGGGGTTGCATGAGTGCGTGTGGCATGGGCAGCTTACACATCTGGAAAGGCACCATCAATGCTGAAAGGTATAGCCAAGTTCTAGAACAACATATGCTCCCATCCAGACGTCGTCTCTTTCAGGGAAGACCTTGCATTTTCCAACATGACAATGCCAGACCACATACAGCATCAATTACAACATCATGGCTGCGTAGAAGGATCCGGGTACTGAAATGGCCAGCCTGGAGTCCAGATCTTTCACCCATAGAAAACATTTGGCGCATCATAAAGAGGAAGATGCGACAAAGAAGACCTAAGACAGTTAAGCAACTAGAAGCCTGTATTAGACAAGAATGGGACAACATTCCTATTCCTAAACTTGAGCAACTTGTCTCCTCAGTCCCCAGACGTTTGCAGACTGTTATAAAAAGAAGAGGGGATGCCACACAGTGGTAAACATGGCCTTGTCCCAACTTTTTTGAGATGTGTTGATGCCATGAAATTTAAAATCAACTTATTTTTCCCTTAAAATGATACATTTTCTCAGTTTAAACATTTGATATGTCATCTATGTTGTATTCTGAATAAAATATAGAAATTTGAAACTTCCACATCATTGCATTCTGTTTTTATTCACAATTTGTACAGTGTCCCAACTTTTTTGGAATCGGGTTTGTACAAAAAAATAATAATATTCTGTATTATTTACCAGGTTGATTCATCATGGCTGGCATGGCATTATTTTAAATACATACACAAACAAACAAACAGACATGTATTTCCATTTTAATGGTAACATTTAGGGGTTACAAGGACCACACACACACACACCCACACATTTGCACACATTAATTATGCTGTTCAATGCAATTGCGGTTTTAAATTTAAAAAGTATGTTACCTGTTTGCCTTAAAAAATTGGGATCAAAGATAATGAAATGCAAAGTTAATGTTCAATCAACAGAAACCCAAATGTCATGTTCTCTGAACAACATTATTTAAGTTGAGTTTATAAAAAAAAGAACAAAACTTTGTTAAATCGTGAAAATGTAAATATATTAAAGGATATTCTGTAAACATAAGTTGTTAATTAGAACAAAAGTTGAAAAATTTTAATAAAAGTTTACCTTATTACAGCCTTACCAAAAGTGCTGACAAAATATCGTCGCTCATTCCACACACACACACACACACACACACACACACACACACACACACACACACACACACACACACACACACACACACACACATATATATAGACCATATACGTGTGTGTGTGTTGGTTTTTGTGGTTTAAGAGGACTTTTGACCTGAATACGCACACAGCAAAATTTAAAGAGTGGATTTAACTCCCTCAGAGTTAAAATTAACACTTGCCCAGAGTACATATGGGAATCACTGGTAAAGTGTTAAATTAACACTTTTGAAAGAGTTAACATTATTAACACTCTGACAGTGTTAACTAACCAACTCTTAAAGTGTAAAGTTTTAACACCACAATGGATGATCAGAACACCAAAGTTGGTGTTCAAAGTTAACTTGATGGAGACTTTTGAACCTTGTCATCACTTCACCAACATACAAGCAAAATTCACTGGGGTTTACACTATAGATTCAACAGTTACCAACTATTAGTGTTACCATCCCAATAATCAGACCATAAAGTGTTGCAATGAATACATTTTATTATCTTCACATTAAATTTGCCCAGGGACAGGGCACTAAAAATACCCTGTACAATGACCTTGTTCAACATTCAAATTCATAAAACAAAGCTCATAGCTGCTGACTGCAGTCTATATGATGCAGTTGTCTGGTACAATATAAAACAGTAAGCATACAACATAGGAACAGCAAAGACCTTCATGTATAACATTCTTCATGGCTTCATATAACATTTGACAAGGGACAGGGAATTCAAAATTCCATGTACAACAACCTTTTACAACATAAAACAAATCTCATACCTGCTGCTTGCAGTCTATATGATGCAGCCGTCTGGCACAATATAAAACGACGAGTCTGTACCATAAGACATTTGAAGATGGAAGGGCTTAAAATACCTCAAGTCACAAGATGCAACAACTGAAACATTATGTACATTTTCCGGATAAAAGCCATGAAAAAAATTGAAGTGCTGAATTAATGTACTAGGTGCATTATGCAATGCTCTACAAATGTAACACCTAAACATTGTTCACTGACTCAGAGTTCCTGTTCATGATCTTGGCTCTCAGTTCCTTCATCTTTGGACTTTGTTTAGTGGTGTCAGCATCTATAGCGTAGACTGTTGTCTGAGGAATGTGTACATGTGGCTGAGAGCATCATCATAGCTTACACTGAAAATGAAGTGCGCTTTGAATAGTTCATCAAAGGCTGCCAACGACATGGTTCCCTGGCATGGAATGAGCATCGTGTCAATCACAATGTAGTAATTGCTTATGGCCCACTTGTTCCAGAGTTCCAGAGGCAAGGAGGTATGGCTGGCGATGTCCCTTCACTTTCTCAAAATGTTCTTCTAAGCTCCTGATTGACTGTGGGAAAAATTACATATCAGTTTACATAATATTCGTACTAGTTCAGGGTTTTTGCAAATATCCTGAAATCTAATTTAATGCTTTTTTAAATGCCTTAATAAATGCCTTTTTTATACCATATACAACCTTAGCTTTTTTTAAATGTACTTTTGAATGGTAATATATTATGGTTTCCACAAAAATATGACAACTAGAGTAATAATACTGTAAATCCAGCTTTTAAAATCACAGGACTAAATTATAATTTAAAATACATTCCCATTTAATTTTTATTTATAAATTTAAATAATATTTCCCATTAATAATGTTTTTAAGAACAAACCCTGCTTGTATATCACACCAATGTACATATTTTCACAGCAATTTGAAAAAAATTTATTAAGAATGCTATATTCAAAATAAACTAGCAAAAAGTTTTCAAAACCCATCTAAAAATGTTTAATGCCTTCAGGAATAAAATATAATTACTTAAAAAGCTATTTAAAGCCTTGTTTTTTCCCTACAAAAACCTTTTAATGCTTTTAAGTGCGCAGTTGAAACCCTGTAGTGTGTGCTATCAAATAAAAATCACAAACTGTAGCCTGGCACATACCTTGTGAAATACAACTAGATGGTTCATGGCCTGAGTTGCGCTGATCTTCAGTTTTTTCTTTTTGGAAGGTTGTGGTGGCAGAATATGCAGAAGCAGCAGAACAGATGCCGTATCACTGTCCCACTCTAAAAAGAAATAAAACAGTGATTAATTTTTTCCCTTTTTTTAAGTCACATTAGTGCAGAGAAATGAATACCTTGGTGGTCCTCTGGAGATTCATCATCGTGCTGATTCCTGGCAGACTTCAGCAAACTGTGGAGCACTGAGGTGGTAGTAAGCCTCTCTGCTTCTCTGATCACCTTTTCTTTATAGAATGTTGGCCACTTCTCCAGCAGTTTGGCAGCTGTTTGTGGACCAAAGAGGAGGCTAAAATCTTGAGCTATCTGCAGCAACAAAAGTAGAAACTTTATTTAATTCATATTTATGTCAATCATATATTAAGTTTACAGATATGAATTGTAGTTGAAAAAAAAAAGATGCCATTACTTACCAGTCCTTTAGTGTCCAGCAGCCTTGGAAACACGGTGAGGATGGTGTGTGATTCATCAAACATTGTGAATGAGGCGCTGTCTATAGTTGAAGGTCTCCTTTATCTTCTGCATGACAATTTCCTGGTCCGTGGTGTGGTTCATCAAGGATATGGACTCTTTACAATATTCTTCATCCAACTTGTCAACAGTCTGAAGCAGCTCCCTCTCCTGTGTTGGACCACCTGCTCCTGCGGTCTGCATTTTCATTTTTGTGCACTCAAGTTTAGTCTTCCTCTGGATTGTTTTGAGTCGCCGGGCAAGAAATCCAGAACCACTCTGGGCATCGTAAAATTTTTCCTAAAAGACAGAGAGATAATTGGGTTCAACTTTATAATCAGCATATAGCAGGAGCCCCCTTGTAACAACGTTCACAGTATTAATAAAAGTCAGTGGTTAGAATAGTTTTCCGGTTACATTGATTTTTTAATTAAAATCCCCTAGAGTCACAGGGCACTGTAAAGTGTCAAGTACATCCACACTTAATCATCATTTCTAAGTGAAAAATACATTTTAAATTAGGGATGCGTGATATTATTGAAGTGTTATCGGAATCGGGCGATAAAGGCTTAAAATGTGAACATCGTCATTGGCCCGATATGAAAAAATATATAGATATGCCTTCCCCGTAAGAGGAGTAACTCACATGTTATCAAGGTGTGCTAGTGATATGATCACATCAGCAGTGTGGTCAGTTTTGGAGCAAAGTCTTGCCTGAATGGGATTAGATTGACCGCTTTGGATTAGGGCTGCACGATATATTGCATGCGATAGTCATGCGTATCTCTTCAGTGAAGACGGTTCTGTGATTAGCCGTAAATTTGCTTCAGCTGTTTTCAAATGGAGCGGCATTTAATACACAGGGCCGTAGTTCACGGACAAGCTACGCAATATCACGTTCACTATCGCATGCGATGCATCTGCGATACAAATGTTAAGTCTACTAAGGTTACAACTGCATCCGTCTGGGGAAAACAGCAAGGATTCATTTTATTATAGTTATTTTCAAATGTTTCTGTGTATGCTAATTAAAAAAAGAACTTTAATACTGTACTTGCTCAAAACCAACCAAAATAATTTGTTTATAATCTCTACACCAGAGATAATTGGTATAAGAAAATACATCAATATCTGCATTAGTTATCGAGCAAAAAAAGTTGAAGAATTTTGGCATATCAGATATTGGCATTCCTATTTTAAGTTAAAGTATTTAATGAAATGGATAGATCACCCAAAAATGAAAATTCTGTCATTAATTACTCACCCTCATGTCGTTCCAAACTCATAAGACCTTCTTTCATCTTTGGAACACAAATGAAGATATTTTTGATGAAATCCGAGAACTCTCTGACACTGCATAGACAGCAATGTAACTGAAGTGTTCCCAGGCCCAAAAAAGTAGTAAGGGCATTGTTAAAATAATCCATCTGAGATCAGTGGTTCAACCATAATGAAGCTACGAGAATGCTTTTTGTGCACAAAGACAAATTACAACTTTATTCAACTATTTTTTCTCTTCTACTTCAGTCTTGGTGTTCATGAGTACCACGATGGTGCTGCTGCTGCGCTGTGACTTGTTTGCAAGCAGAGTACTGCACACGCATGCAACGTGGTACTCTCCTGAACATGCGGTGGAGACTGACACTGAGGAGAAGAAACTGTTGAATTAAGTTGTTGATTTTGTTTTCTTTGCGCACAAAAAGTTCTCTCATAGCATCATAACATTACGGTTGACCCACTGATCTCACAAGGACTATTTTAACAATGTCCTTACTACCCTTCTGGGCCTTGAACATGGTAGTTGCGTTGCTGTCAATGCTGTGTCAGAGAGTTCTGGGATTTCATCATAAATACCTTAATTTGTGTTCCGAAGATGAATGAATCTTTTACAGGTTTGAAACGACATGACGGAGTAATTAATGACACGATTTTCATTTTTGGGTGAACTTTCCCTTTAAAATAAATACACAACTTACATATCCTTTTGCTGAAAGAGGATCTTTTAATGCAGGGAACAATGTTATTATTCCCAACGCATACTTTTCCTTTGTTTTTCGTTGAGGGACTCTCCTGGAGAGAGAGAGAGAAAAAAATAGGGAAATTGTTATCCACTCACATTCATAATCCACTGTGCTTTATAGGGCTTGAACAATTGCCACATTACTTCAATAGAGAGAGTTAGGCATATTACTGTCATTTTTTTCTGCCAAACTCAGACAACCACTTATGTATTATGCAACACAATTAAAAAAGAAAAACATCTAAATTTAGATTTAAAGGGGAGCTAATTGAAATTCACTTTTATATGGTGTTTGAACATAAGGGTTGGCAATGTGTACACTCCTTTTTCTTTTTTACATTTCCCATAAATCATAAACAGTGTTTAAAAACAACGCATTTTTATTTTCTATCCGGTTACATCACTTTGGAACAGGCCCCGCCCGCGACAGCAGAATCCGCCTTATTAGCTTACCTCCTGCCCTGAGTAAGCAGTACACAGTCCACCATGTTTATCTCATCGCTAGAGCATTTAACAGCAGTAATGTATTCTTAATGTCATTCAAGCAAGAGCAGTGAGTGATTTTCTGTTTTTCTTTTGTAGTTTGATTTATATTAACAGCATAGTCAGCTAGTATATGCTGCTGTCAATTTAATACACAGATCTAAAATAAGCATAATATAATAAACTTACCCTTCCTTCTCAACCATGCCCCTGCAAGAACGTTGATCATTTGTCACCTTGTACTGTCGCATAATGTCCCAGTTTTGTCATATTCTTCCAGGACTTTTGTTCCTTCTGCTTTTGTTTGGAGAATCTGTTTTATGAGCTAAACAGATGATGATAACACTGAATTAGATTGCCAATTGTTGCAATGTATACTTTTACCAATGATGAACGGTCAAGCCTGATCTGGCCCTGTGTATGAATAGAAAGTAATAGATACCAATTAAATGTGGCTATTTCAGATAAATGCTACTCTTTTGAACATTTTATTAAAGGGGTGGTCTAATGGATTTTTTCAAAGGCTTGATTGGGTTTATGAGGTGCATAGCAACATGGGTTCATGCTTCATAAAAAAAAAAAAAAAAAAAAATTATTTTTCACATATTTTACCTGTATTGTACACTGCTTTTCTGCCAATCTCTCCTAACGCTACTCTGGATGAAAGAGTGACAGAAAATGGCGGCTGTCAAATTCCCCAACCAGTAACCTGCCCAAATGCCTGGATGTTTAGGTGTGGAATACCATCAACTCTGGGCATATACCAACTAATTTTTAGCTAAGGGACAGATCAGAAAAAATATGTATATGTATGAAACACTTCTAGATTTCTGTAAACTTTCTAACATGCCTTATGCCTTATGCTGATAATTAATATATGTGTGAAGTTAAGCATTTACTAACTTACCAATGTTGGCTTAATACAAGACACCACATCGTAAACATATTCCTTTTAGGAGTTTGACAGAAAATCTTGACATATGTAACTTTGCATGGATGTTTTGCATCATGACAACTTTACAGTTTAAAAACCTCTAATGTTAAGTTAACTTACTTAACAGTTAAACGTTAACGTTACCTGAAGAAGACAATTTTTACAGTAGAGCCTCTTGATCCTGTTGATTCCTACACATAACAAGACAATGTACATCAAATGTATTATTAAAAAAAATAAATGAACGCCATTAGAAGTATTTTATTTACATGTTTATTTACTGACATTTAACTTCTTCAGTGACAAGTGATTAACTTTAACGTTGCTGAATAGGCAGCGCGCGACATTACAGACAAAACCCGCGAAACAGCTGCTCGCCAAAACACTATATACAGCAACTCTTAGTTAACGGTATGCCACACGTTTTCATAAGGTCTCAAATTGCAACACAAAAAAAGACAACAATACGCATTAACTATATGAAACTCACAACTATCTCCTACTCGGCATGAAAGCGAGTAAAAATGGCAGAGGAGCAATATTCAAAATCGCCTGAGAAGACTCGCCTCGTATAGCGAACAAGGACAAATAAAACATTCGCGCGTAAATGCATCCCTGTATGTGAAATATTTAAAACTAACACTAAGATATACTAATTTTGATATATAAGGTCTATCAAACTCAAACTTTTAAGTAGCTTTACTCACCAGTTGTCGTTTGTCGTTATCCTCCGCATGGCACAAGAAAATGGCGTCTGGAAAAAAATATTTTTTGCGAGATCGCGGAACTAATGCCCGGATGTTGCAAAAATAACACTGGGTGGTGTTGGATACCTGTTACTAAGTGATTACACTGAAGCAAACAAGCTTTTAACACTGATAGTGTTAATTTCTCTAAATCTAACACTATAACTTCAACACTTTACTCTGAATTGGCTTAACACTTGAAATTTAACACTGATGAATTTGCTGTGCACCAGCATTACAGGGACATTTGGGTTTATGAAGACAGGGACAATGTCCTTATAATTCCGACAGTGTAGATGCCTTTCTCTATGTCCCAGAAGCTCCCTCTCATTTTCGCGCCGTGTCCTTACAAACCACAAAACCCTGAAATTTGACTATACACAGTGTATCCTCTGAGCTCGAGAGTGCGCCCCTGCAGCCTGGACCGGTACTACAACTGCGTCATCGAAAATTTGCATATTTTACTCTTGTGTAAGTTTGGAGGCCGCTGATTGGATAATCGTGAAAACAAGATCAAATCAAATCAAATCAAATCACTTTTATTGTCACATCACCACAGCACAAGTGCCTTGGTGAGTGAAATTCTTATGAGCGTGCTCCAGACAGTGCAAAAAACAACAACAAAACAACAGTTTACATATGGACAGTACATATTTACAGACTGTACAGAAGACAATGTGCAAAATACACATACATATACTCAGTACACACAGTGTACTATAAAGACATACTTTGTTACCAATGCACCAATACACATTATACACCGTATTTACACGTCTGCATTATGTCCACATCTATGCATAGTAATATGTGAAGGTGCAACAGATTATAATTTACAGTAGATTGGTTGTGCAACAGATTATACATATGCAGTGTCGTGGATGTGCATTGTATGGTGTCCAGTGATAGCAGATGTGTTAGTGCAGTGTGTGCGTGTAGTCCAGTTGAACTGTGTTAAAGTGCAGTGCATGGCATGTTGTGTGAGAGGGAGTGTGTTGTAGGGTCGGTCATTTCTGACTGTTCATTAGCCTGATAGCCTGAGGGAAAAAGCTATACCTCAGTCGGCTAGTGCGGGATCGGATGCTGCGGAAACGTCGCCCTGAGGGCAGCAGAGAGAGCAGTCTGTGGGACGGGTGGCTGGGGTCTTTGATAATCCTCCGGGCTTTCCTTGTACACCGCCTGGTGTAGATATCCTGGAGGGAGGGAAGCTCACCTCCAACAATGTGGTGGGCAGTTCGCACGACCCTTTGCAGAGCCCTGCGGTTGCCAGTGGTGGTGTTTCCAAACCAGGCGGTGATACAGCCGGTCAGGATGCTCTCCACAGTGCAGGTGTAGAAGGATCTGAGGATTCTGGGGCTTGTTCCAAACTTCCTCAGCCGTCTCAGGAAGAAGAAACGCTGATGTGCCTTCTTCAGCACTGCATCTGTGTGAGCAGACCATGTGAGATCCTCGGTGATGTGAACTCCGAGGAACTTAAAGCTGCTCACCCGCTCCACAGGTGTCTTGTCACAGATGGCGCCGGTGGGTGGGGCCATAGACATATTATGTCTATGGGTGGGGCTATATTCTGCCGCTATGTTCCTTCAAACAATTGAGTTAATGCAGTGTAATAATTATTTAAACATTATTTTCTAGAATTAATCGATTGTATATGAATATATAAGTGCATAGTGATCCTGCAATTAAACGTATTCCTTACATTTCATATTATAAAGTATGAAACTGACTTGAAAGCTGTAATCAGTCAGTTTAATATAGAAAAATGAATGTAATGCTATTAATGAAACGTTAATCCTAACTGTAAAGTTAACACCAAGGCTTATAGATGGTTATTTAAATACATATTATTATTATTATTATACATATTATAAATCCCGTTTACACGTGCTCTAATCAGACCGTTTTGTAACTTCCGGTTTGGACCTGACTGGAATCTGCACCTGAAGCGAAGACACATGCTGTGAACATGTTTGAGACAACCATTATATAAAAGGTAAGTTATGCTGCTGTTAAACCGTTTCTCTGAGTTTGTTCGTGAGTGTCTTGTGGGCTCTTTACTCGTTAGTTAGAAAGCAGCTAGCGCGTGATGCTAACGGCGCTAGTGTATTTACACTAATTGTCAGTCTGTTAACAGTAACGTCGGACGAGAATCAGCAATGCTTGTCAGTTTTAGCTTTTTGTTTACATTATTACTGTAACTGTAATAAAACAGTCTAGCCATCATAATAATGTGTTGTCATGACTACAGTCTGTGAAGGGGAGGGGCTTCAGTACAGTAGCCTGACAGTTCTGTTAAATATCACTATTGTTCGGCTTGGTTTAAGGAGATTATTACTTATTGCTTCTAAAAACTTACTGCACATAATAAGTCAAGACACCTTTATTTGTATAGTGCTTTATAGAATACAGATTGTCAAAGCACTGGTACAGAGATAACCAGGCAAAATAATATATTCAGCATATGGTCAGTATACATCAGATTCTGTCCCAGTAGAACTGTCATTATTCATTTTTAAGCTGAAAGAAACAAACATAATACTGGCCAATGGAATCCAACAGTTATTATTATTATTATTATTATTAAAGCAGACACATGAAATGATGGCTGAAGTGAAGGCGAAGGATCAAGCCAATGGAGGAGGCCATACAGTTTTCACTTCTACAGAAAGACAAAAATGGGCTTGATGGCAGATTCATCAGTGATTTTAAAGGTGAGTTAAATGTTTTGATTGAGCCAAGTTAAAGGTATAGTTCACCCAAAAGTGAAGATTTTGTCATCATTTAGTCACCCTCAAGTTGTCTCAAACCTCTATAAGTTTCTTTCTTCTGTTGGGCACAAAAGAAGATATTTCTAACCATTTGATGGTTAGTCAATGATGACAGAATACATTTTTTTTTGCTTGAACTATGCCTTTAAAGAGACTTGTGTAATAAAGTTGTCTCAGGTTGATTATATGTTGTTGTCAGTGATGGTTTTACCTCTCTGTTGTGGTTCAGGGAGAGGTGTGTTCAGCTGTACTGAGTTTGATAAAGGAGACTTCCTGCTGGAATACAGAGGCCACCTCATCAGCAAAGAAGAATATGAGCGGAGGCAAAGGATATATCATGACACACTTAAATTTTTCATGTTTGAGTTTCGCTACAACGGAAAACTCCTCTGGTATGTACAAGTGTTTGATGTACATGTTTATTGATAATTAAATTACATGATTCAAAATGTGTCAGTGGACATCTCAGTGGTTAGAGTACAGGTTTTGCTAAAATGATCAGTTATGTGTTCTCAAAGCTTGGTGATGACGGTTAAATAATTGGTGATCACACAGAATAAGATCTCTGCTGGTCCTAAGTTTTCAGTGCTGATATTGTCTGGCATTTGTTTAGTGTCAATGCAGCCCAAGATGACGGTTCTCTCGGGCCACTTGTAAACGACGACCATATTAACCCAAACAGCAGGATGAAGACTATCTCTGTGGATGGAAAACCTCACTTATGCTTATTTGCCACAAGGAGCATCTGTCCTGGTGAAGAGATCACATACGATTACGGTGATTCTGAGTGGCCATGGCGATGCACGGTATTGAAACCTCTACACTGTCAATTCTGATTTATTGGATTATAGTAAAGATTAAAAGTATTAAACTTCAGTTGTCACCTAAGTTAATGTTAGTGACTTCTTATGCATTACATTACATGCATGTTCATTCCAGTTCGTCACATTGTGTGTATGTTTACACCTGTATTTCGAGGACCTTATTTTATGAGGACCATTATAAGAACATGTTCCTGTGTGTATGTTTACACCTGTATTTCGAGGACCTTGTTTTATGAGGACCATTATAAGAACATGTTCCTGTGTGTATGTTTACACCTGTATTTCGAGGACCTTGTTTTATGAGGACCACCATTAGAACATGTTCCTGTGTGTATGTTTACACCTGTATTATGAGGACCATCATAAGAACATGTTCCTGTGTGTATGTTTACACCTGTATTATGAGGACCTTGTTTTATGAGGACCATCATAAGAACATTTTCCTGTGTGTATGTTTACACCTGTATTATGAGGACCATCATAAGAACATGTTCCTGTGTGTATGTTTACACCTGTATTATGAGGACCTTGTTTTATGAGGACCATCATAAGAACATGTTCCTGTGTGTATGTTTACACCTGTATTATGAGGACCTTGTTTTATGAGGACCATCATAAGAACATGTTCCTGTGTGTATGTTTACACCTGTATTATGAGGACCTTGTTTTATGAGGACCATCATAAGAACATTTTCCTGTGTGTATGTTTACACCTGTATTATGAGGACCATCATAAGAACATGTTCCTGTGTGTATGT
Organism: Schizopygopsis malacanthus; assembly: GCA_027474115.1. NCBI lineage: Eukaryota > Metazoa > Chordata > Actinopteri > Cypriniformes > Cyprinidae > Schizopygopsis > Schizopygopsis malacanthus. The sequence continues at coordinate 228,086 of JAPDDM010000090.1, forward strand.
TCACACCTGTATTACGAGGACCTTGTTTTATGAGAACCACCATAAGAGCATTTTCCTGATGTTTGATTGAAGAATCTCAGTGTGTCATTTGTTTGACAAAAGCCTGGTATTTGAAGACCCATGTTATTACCATGACATTTGGCTGCATGGATGTGAAATATTAGGCGTAACACGGATCATTCACAGCTCATTATGGCAATATATGATATTGAAAACTTATAATTGTTATGTTTAGATTATGTATATTGTAAAAGAAGTTGGTAAAAAGTCGGTCCCCTGGTTTGACTTTCAGGCAGTAGTAGTGCAATATTGTGCCGTTTTTGTCATATTATTTTTCCTTCTTTATTTCTTTTTCTTTTTTAATTTAAATAACTTTCTCCAAGATTGCATATTATTTATTTAATGTATATGCAACTTATTTCCAGATGATAACTGAGAAGAATCAGTGTCTAAATAACTCTGAGCAAGGCATAGCAGCTATAGAAGTAATAATTGTGTTAGTCCTTAAAGAGTAGAACAGATTACATTGTCTCTTAGAAACAGATGTGAACATTGTTTGCTGCTGCATTGTGGGTGTAATAAGTGAGTCTTGGCCACATGCTGTACATCTAACGCAGACGCTGTGTCTCAAATCACCACCGTTTCTCTCATACACAGAAATACTTGAACTAAGGGTGCTGTCCACATTTGTCTAGTTACCAATCACCTTTATTTATATAGCGCTTTTAACAACACAAATTGTGTCAAAGCAACTGCACAATATCAGAATAGGAAAATAGTGTGTTAATAATGTAAAATGACATGATTAAACACTACATTTTCAGTTAAAGGCATTTCATTATTGAATTCAGTGACATAGTCCAGCTCAGTTCAGTTCTAAAAGTGAAATGAAGATTCCCCAACTAAGCAAGCCAGAGGCGACAGCGGCAAGGAACCCAAACTCCATCGGTGACAGAATGGAGAAAAAACCTTGGGAGAAACCAGGCTCAGTCGGGGGCCAGTTCCCCTCCGGCCAGACGAACCAGTAGTTTGTTCCAACTGCAGCAAAGTCAGATTGTAAAGGCTCAGTTGGTTCCAGTGTCCTGGGAATAACAAGGATACTAATAGACCAGACCTTTGTCAAACTAACAACACACTAAGACTCTTCAGTCAAGTCAAGAATATGTTCTTATGAGGTCCTTGTAACACAGGTTTTAACATGCACACAACCTGACATACTGGGATGAACATGCATGTAATGTAATGCATAAAAAGTCATGAACATTATCTTGGTTAAAACTTAAATATTAATTTGAAATGTTGTAATCTTACTTGTATATTTCATTGATAAAATATAAGCAAGATTATAAAATAATTGTATATCTATGTTTTAAATCATTATTTCATGCACACATTTATTGCCTCAATCAATGTTACAAATGTCTAATTTAATATTTTCTAGACACTTTTGGGGAAGTTGAACCATCCACTCTAGAAGACCACACTCTGTCCTAGGCAGAAGACAGAGACGTAGAGAAGTGTAATAAGGTTCAGGGTTCAAGGAAGGAGGACGAGGAAGTCAGGGGTGACGAGCCACAAACTTGTGTTTAATCAAAACCAAAACAAAACAGAAAACGTAAATAATGCCGGAGTTGTCTCTTCTTCGGGGACTCGGCTCTTCGTCTTCCTTGGTGCTGCTCACTCTCTCACTGCTGTGCTCACGATCGCCCTCTCTCCCTTTCCGCCAGGACTGCGGGCCTTTTCTATTCTCTCCGACAATCACTGGAATTAGACACAGGTGTTAGTTATCATTCACTTGCCAATCGTTTCACCGCTCGTCTCCGAACCCGCTCTCCCTCTCGCGTGTTCCGCCTTCCCACGCTCCCCTCGCCACATACCCCCACCGCCCGTCTCAGGCCGGTGAGCCCTCCGGCCTGCAGCCCCCCCCCCCCCATTCCTGGAGAGGAAGTCGGCTACAGCCATCTGTACCCCCGGCCTGTGGACCACCTTGAACTTAAAGGGCTGTAACGCTAGATACCAACGGGTGATCCGCGCGTTGGTATCCTTCATGCGGTGGAGCCACTGGAGGGGCGCGTGGTCCGAACAGAGGGTGAATTCCCGGCCCAGGAGGTAGTAGCGGAGGGTGAGGACGGCCCAACGGATGGCCAAGCACTCCTTCTCCACGGTGCTGTATCTAGTCTCTCTCTTGGAGAGCTTCCGACTTAGATACAGCACCGGCCGCTCCTCTCCCCCGACCACCTGGGCCAGGACGGCACCCAGCCCTCTGTCCGACGCGTCTGTCTGTAACAAAAAGGGGAGATCGAAGTTAGGAGAGTGCAGGAGCGGCCCGCCGCACAGGGCAGCCTTCACTTGGGTTAGGGCCTGTTGGCACGGCTCCGTCCACTGGACCGGGTCGGGTGCTTCCTTTTTAGTGAGATCAGTCAGCGGGCTGGTGAGGTCCGAAAAATTAGGGATAAACCTCCTATAATATCCCGCCAGCCCCAGGAACTGTCTCACCTCCTTTTTGGTCTTGGGACTTGGGCAGGCCGCAACGGCAGCCGTCTTGTCAATTTGGGGACGCACCTGCCCATGACCCAAGTGGAAGCCCAGATACCGTACCTCCACCCGCCCAATTGCACACTTCCGCGGGTTTGCCGTGAGCCCGGCCTCCCGCAGCGACCTCAGGACCGCGCGGAGATGTTCCATATGCCGCTGCCAATCATTACTATGGATGATGATATCATCCAGATAGGCAGCGGCATACGCGCTGTGTGGCCGGAGGACTTTGTCCATGAGGCGCTGAAAGGTGGCCGGAGCCCCGAACAAGCCGAACGGAAGTGTTACGAATTGGTGTAATCCAAACGGCGTGGTGAAGGCTGTCTTTTCCTTGGATAGTGGCGATAAGGGGATCTGCCAGTACCCTTTCGTTAAATCCAGCGTCGAATAAAAGCGTGCCGCACCTAACCGATCAAGCAACTCGTCAACTCGGGGCATTGGATAAGCGTCGAATTTCGACACGGCATTCACCTTCCTGTAATCGACACAGAACCGGACCGAGCCGTCCGTTTTAGGAACTAACACTATCGGGCTCGCCCAGTCACTATGCGATTCTTCTATTACTCCCAAGTTTAGCATGGCCTTTAACTCCTCCTGAACTACATTTTTCTTGTGTTCGGGAAGGCGATAGGGACGGCTGCGCGCCACCTCCCCGGGGAGCGTTTCGATGTGGTGCTGTACGAGGTTCGTGCGACCGGGCAGGGGTGAAAACACATCCGCAAAAGCTGCTTGCAACTGGGCCAAGTCGGTGAGTTGCCGCGGCGAGAGGTGATCTCCCCCGGAGACCAGGGCGAGCGGATTGGGTTTGAGGGCCGCCTCTGGTCCGAGATCCTCCTCGTTCGAAACGACCGCGGCTAACCCCACCGACGTCCCCTCGTTCCAGCGTTTTAGCAGGTTGAGGTGATAAATCTGACGGGCATCACCCCTATCCGTTCGTTTAACCTCGTAATCGAGCTCCCCCACTCGCCGTGTGACCACAAAGGGTCCTTGCCACTTTGCGAGTAACTTTGAGCTAGACGTCGGAAGTAATACAAGTACCTTATCTCCCGGCGTGAATTGACGCAGCCGCGTACCCCTGTTGTACAGCCGCGTTTGTCTGTCCTGTGCCTGCAGCAAATTCTCCCTAGAGAGCCGCCCCAAGGTGTGGAGTTTTGCTCGGAGGTCCAGGACATACTGAATTTCGCTACGGCTGTTTGATGGCCCCTCCTCCCACGACTCCTTAATGACGTCCAGCACCCCCCGGGGCTGGCGTCCATACAGGAGCTCGAAGGGGGAAAACCCCGTGGAGGCTTGTGGGACCTCCCGCACCGCGAACAACAGGGGCTCGAGCCATTTATCCCAATTTTTGGCGTCTTCTTTTACGAACTTACGAACCATGGTTTTTAATGTGCGATTAAATCGTTCGACCAAGCCGTCCGTTTGTGGGTGGTAGACGCTGGTGCGAACCGATTTAATGCCCAATAGCTCGTACAGCTCCTTTATCGTGCGTGACATAAACGCCGTGCCCTGATCCGTGAGAATCTCTTTCGGGATTCCCACTCGGGAGATGAGTCGAAACAGTGCCTCTGCCACGCTCTTCGCCGAGATGGAGCGCAGGGGCACTGCTTCCGGATATCGCGTTGCATAATCCACCAGAACTAATGCAAAGCGATGTCCCCGTGCCGAACGCTCTAATGGCCCGATGAGGTCCATGCCAATTCTTTCGAAGGGGACCTCCATCAGGGGTAATGGGCGCAAGGGCGCTTTGGCTGTGGCCGGCGGATTCACCAGCTGACATTCTCGACACGCCGCACACCACCGGCGGACGTTCTCGTGAATGCCCGGCCAAAAGAATCGGGCCATAATGCGTTCGCGTGTCTTTGCCTCCCCCAAGTGGCCTGCCATGGGAGTACAGTGCGCCGCCTGGAAAATCATTTCCCGGCGGCTTCTGGGAACTAATAATTGGGCTGTCACCTCCTTTGACTGGGCATCTTGGGTTACCCGATACAACCTCTCTTTTATAAGGGCAAAGTAGGGGAAGGAGAGGGGGACGTTCGGCTGGAGAAGCTGTCCGTCCACCGAGCGGACCCGGTCAAACGCGTTTTTGAGCGCCTCATCCCGCGACTGCTCCAGAGGGAAGTCGTCCAGCTCAGGAGGTTTCACCCCCTCGCCGGCTCTCGTTCCCTCCGAGGCAGGCGGTGACGGGCCCGCTAGCGCTTCCCCTGCCTGAGCGGCCGCCTCCCCCCGGCCCCGCTCCGTCTGCCAAGAAACATCCGCACACACTATCCCCAACAATTGAGTGAAAGCCGGCCAATCGGTACCCAAAATTAGCGGATGCTTGAGGTGGGAATTAACCGCCACCTCCATTCTATGCGTTTTCCCCCGAAATTTAATCGATACAGGCACTAAGGGGTAATCCGCCACGTCCCCGTGCACACACCTCACCTTAACCTTGCGGCTCATATCCAATGCCCTCTGCTGCATCAGGCTTTGGTGGATAGAGGTTTGGTTACAGCCGGAATCCACCAAGGCCTGATATGTACCCCCCTTAATACTCACAGGTATTTGGTACTGCCCGGCTTGATCGGGGGCAGCCGTCGGGGAGTCGGGGACCCGGACCAGCAGTCCCACCTCCATCATGGGACAGTGGTCCTGGAAATGCCCTGGATCCCCGCATCGCCAGCAGGCCGGCCCAGGCCTTACCGCCGCCCCCGCGGCAGAAGGAAAGGCAAGGGATTGCCGGAGAGAGGATGGGGGGGCTGCCGTGGGCTCTTCCCCGCCTCCACGCCGGGGCCATCGATCCCCCTGGCCGTTGCCACTCCTTGGAGGGGCTCGCGGGGCCGCCTGCACCCGTGACCTGGGAGCTGGAACTGGGCGAGAGAGAGAGGGGAGGGAAGGAGGAGAGAGAGAGGGGGAGAGAGAACGGTTAATTCGGGGCTCGCCGACCCCGGGGCACGCCACCATATGGTCCTCCGCCAGTTGGATGGCCTGCGTCAGCGACGTCGGGCGGTGGCACTGGACCCACTCCGCCGTTCGCCGGGGTAGCCGGACGATGAACTGCTCCAGCACCACCAGATCGATTACCCCCTCGACGTCGCGTGACTCGGCCAGGAGCCACTTGCGGCAAGCGTCCCGGAGCTGCTGGGCCATCACGAATGGTCGGCCGCTGTCCCCTAGCTCTACGGAGCGGAAGCGTTGTCGGTGCTGCTCGGGGTTGCGGCCGACCCGTTGGAGGATGGCCCGCTTGAGGTCTTCATAGGCCAGGAGGTTCGCGACAGGTAGCTGTTGGGCGGCCACCTGCGCTTCCCCCGTCAGCAGGGGAATCAGGCGCACCGGCCACTGGGTGCGCGCCCAGCCACACGCCTCCGCTGTCTTCTCAAACAGGTCCACGAAGGCCTCCGGGTCATCGTGGGGACCCATCCTCATCAGCGGGACGTGGGCGATCGTTGGGGCTGCGACGGGGGATCCCTCCCGGCCAAGTAAGCTCCGGATGGCCCGCCGATCTTCGTCCTGCGCCTGGACCAGGAGCCGGAAGCGATCCTCTTGCTCCAGCTTCATGTCCAGGAGCGCTTGATGTTGAGCTTGATGAAGACCGGCGAGCGACTTGACAAGCTCCGCAAGCGGCGTCGGCTGGGCGGGTTGCATGGCGGCGTGCCGGCTTCCTCGTCCCGGGTTTCGGCACCAGTGTAATAAGGTTCAGGGTTCAAGGAAGGAGGACGAGGAAGTCAGGGGTGACGAGCCACAAACGTGTGTTTAATCAAAACCAAAACAAAACAGAAAACGTAAATAATGCCGGAGTTGTCTCTTCTTCGGGGACTCGGCTCTTCGTCTTCCTTGGTGCTGCTCACTCTCTCACTGCTGTGCTCACGATCGCCCTCTCTCCCTTTCCGCCAGGACTGCGGGCCTTTTCTATTCTCTCCGACAATCACTGGAATTAGACACAGGTGTTAGTTATCATTCACTTGCCAATCGTTTCACCGCTCGTCTCCGAACCCGCTCTCCCTCTCGCGTGTTCCGCCTTCCCACGCTCCCCTCGCCACAAGAAGGTATTGTGAATTTGATTTATTTCATGTTTTCAGATGACAGTTGTCAGTGATTAGACTGGAAAAGGTAATTCGTGATACATTTGGACAAAACCTGAATCCTTTGTCTGCAGTAGAATGTTTATTTATTTTCTATTTCCATTTTCTTAATTTCAGGTGACTCCAAAGAAGGACCAGTTACCATTAGATCAGGACGGTGTTGAGAAGGTAATAAAATGTGCATTGTATAATTTTAGAAAATGCTAGATTGATGTTGTAAGAAATAATCTCTACATTCATTGTTTTCAGATGTCACCTGTCAAAGAGCATGTGTTAAATGAGGAGCAGAGCTTTTGTGCCCCCGCTGAAGGAGTTAAGGAGGTATTCACATGTTTCGGGTGAACTTATTTCAGTGCAACAGTGATTGCTCTGAAGTCCATCTCTGCATGGGATGTGATATACTTAGGAATAAAAAGCTGTTTCCAAAAGCATTATATCTTTCTTTTTTGCTGTAATTTCACATTCACTGATGTTTTTTCTTCACAGGTCTACAAACATGTTGTGGTCACTTCAGCAATATCAAGCATGGACAAATGTGCTAAATGTGTGGGACCTGTAGCAGCACTCAAATGGATTGGCTTGAGATGTAAATGTTAGTATGGTGTCTTGTTCTATATGCAGCATGATGTGTCTTAACAATTCATTTTAGTATCACTAATTTATGTTATGAATTCAGCTCAAAACTGTATAACTGTTGAAGTGTGTGATCAGTAGGAGATATCGGACGATTGTTTATACACAGATATGTAATACCATTAACAATAATAGGCGTGTAATATTGTTTTCACCTTTTTCTATATTTAGGCATAGAATCCTGTTTTTGTCACAATCGTGGGAATGTAAGGATCCAAATGCAAAGGGATTAGTTTAACACAGTCTTTAATGAATGAGCAAAACAAGGCAGTCTGTCGTGCGTAGACGCAGAACTGAGAAATAACAAAACAAAACTTGTAGATGAAAAGATCCAAGGGACTTCAGTCTAGGGAGACCTCGTGGAACCGGACTCACTGGAGGCGGCAGCAGGACATCGATAAAAAACCAGAAGCTTTCAGCATCTCCAGGCGGGACAAGACAAGGTAAGAATTCTTAACTCTACGACAAGTGAGAGAAACACATACAATGCATGACATACAATAATCCGGCAAAGAGCCGCAAGCACAGCCGCTGTAAATAGAGGGAATGATTAGATGAGAGTGAGAACAGGTGTCACTGCAAAGCAGCGCGAACGCTGATTGTGATGACAAACAGGTGAGGGAGAGAGAGGTCTATGTGTCAGTATGCATGTATGTGTGTGTCAAGTCAAGTCAAGTCACCTTTATTTATATAGCGCCTTTAACAATACAAATTGTAACAAAGCACTGCACAATATCAAAATAGGCAAATTTGTCAATAATGTAAAATGACAGGATTTAACACTCAATTATCTGCTGAATGCATTTCATTATTGAATTTAGTAGTGGCATTGTCCAGCTTAGTTCACTTTAAATAATATCTGTGCAATCAAGTCGATGATTGTGCTGGAAATGAAGTGTCCCCAACTGAGCAAGCCAGAGGCGACAGCGGCAAGGAACGAAAACTCCATCGGTGACAGAATGGAGAAAAAACCTTGGGAGAAACCAGGCTCAGTCGGGGGGCCAGTTCCCCTCCGGCCAGACAAATCAGTAGTTTGTTCCAACTGCAGCAAAGTCAGAGTGTAAGTGGTCCACTGGTTCCAGGGGTCTTTCCCCGATGGATGTCTAGGTGACGAGGTCCTCACTGGAGCTCTGTCTCTGGGGGCTCATCTCGGAGTGTGTGTGTGTGTGTGTGTGTGAGAGAGTGTGTGTACAACAGAGTGTGAGAGAGAAGCAAACCCAGATCATGACAGTTTTAGCAGTTGAACATGTCCTGACACATGACATTTCTCTCACAGTGTGTTCTAGTTTTTGGCACAAGTCCTGCTATTCGAAGCTTCATGAATGGAATGTAAAACTGTCATCGTGGGTAAGAGAATATTTGATTCTATGCCTTTGTTCCTTATTTTTATGAGTTATCGGTTCTGTAAATTAATCATAAATATCTTGACAATAGGAAGTAAGTTCAGAGGAAGACGAGCTGTCAGATGAGGAATATATACCACAGTCTGAGTCAGACAATCAGTCAGACTGTTCAGATGAGTTGACAACAAGACCAGCAAGTTACGATCAAGCTAAACTCCTCTCAGATATACAAGAAGCTGCATCCTCTAAGTTTAGTGAACCTCAGAGATCAGATGTAACTGCCCTGAATGTGTCTAAGGGCAAAGGAAAATGAGTCTTAAAGGCCAGGGAAGCAGCAAGTGTGTATGATGACTTACTTTGCCATGAGGACCAGTTGACTGATGTTGATTTAGACCGTTCTGGTGAATGTCACCTTCCCAGAAAGCAAGGCTCAGTGGTACGCAGGTCAACAGATGTACTTATATCACCCCAATTACACAATAGAAAGGACCATAGTGAGAAGCATTTGAATGCAAAAAGCACAGCTACATTGAGAGAGGAAGAGAGGGAAAGCAGCGTGGCTAAAGAAGATCAGTGTGTGCAGTCAGCAAAAATCTCCTGTTCAGCAAATAGTAAGAATTATTGTTACATCTGTGGGAAATCTCAGTCCAAGTTAGCGCGCCATTTGAAAACTCATAAGGATGAAGGTGAAGTTGCACAGGCTTTGTCACTCCCGGTTCACTCGAAAGAACGTAAAGCAATGCTGCAAAAGCTCAGGAACAAGGGAAACTTTCAGCATAACGTCTCGGGTTACTTGACCGTAACCCTGTTCCCTGAAAAAGCGGGAACGAGATGCTGCGCTGAAAGCACTATGGGAACATTCTTCGTTCGACCGGTTGTTGAAGCATGTGTGTCAAACACGCCACATTTTGGCTTAATAACCTCGGTTAGGTGACGTCACTCGATCACGAACACCTGGAGGTATAAATAGATGTGACGTGGAAACATCCTCAGGTCTTTTTGTCTTCAAGGACCGCATTGTGTGTGTGTGTGTGTATTGGAAAACTACTCACTATGACAGATCAGGTAAGGAGATGTTTACCTCCTTGTCAGAGGCAGCTCTCTGATGAAGATATCCATGCTTTCTGTTTGAGTGTTTGGAAGAGCACGCGATCCGTGGGCTTGAGTGCGAGCACTGCGATCTCCTCTCGATTTAGGTGCTTCGCACACGGCTCGCCTTCTTTAAAAGCTCGTGGTGATCGCATGTCGGTCTGCCGAGGCACGTGAGACGGATTCACCCCCTTTCTCTCGCGCTCTCGCCGGATCATGAAGCCCTCGCGTCCGTTTCTCAAGCGCGCATCGGCGTTTCTTCTGAATGGGCCGACGAGACTTCATCTCTTTCTTCTATGGAAGTGGAAAGTGCCACCTCAGTGCGCTCCTCTCGTGATGAAAAAGCTTTAGAGGTGGTTACTCGGGCAGTCGATCGATTACATCTAGACTGGCCGCAGGAGCAAGAGACCTCCAAACGGTCAAAGTTAGAAGACAGATATCTGTCGCGTGGCCAGGGAGAGGGGCCTCAGTGACGGTCTCTGCACTTCTTTGGTGATGTCCATGACGAGGTAGCTCGTTCATGAAAAAAAAAAAAAAAAAAAAAAACGTATACATCCCGTGTTTTTGTGCTATCGATGTCGATCTACTGGACTATCGTTGATGCAAAGGCACGGGGCTGTATGATGATGCCTCAGATTGAAGAGACGCTCGCAGGCTCTCTCACTCCTGGGGGTTCATCATCATTAAAGAAAGCAACTCTCCCCACCAAGCCATGCAGAGTAACATCTTCACTGGTGGGGAAAGCCTTTCAAGCAGCGGATCAAGCTGGTGCTGCTTTGCATACTATGGCGGTTTTGCAGGCATGCCAGGCTGACCTGCTGGAAGATTTGAGCACAGGCGGGTCATTTGACGAAGGGGCATTTTCCGTGCGACCAAGCAGACGGCCTGTGCCATCGGCCGTTCTATGGCTGCCATGGTTCCACGGAGAAGACATCTGTGGCTCAACCTCACGGGCATCAAGGACAAAGACCGCACTTTCCTCCTTGATGCCCCCATCTCACCTTCCGGCCTATTTAGCGACGCCGTTAACACCGTCGCCACCAGGTTTCGGGAGGCAAAGCGCTACGAGGAGGTGTTTGTGAGGTTTCTTCCCCGCCGTGCTCAAGAGTCGGGAACGTCGGCCACCCGGTCCCGACCAAGACCGGTTCCTCTGAGGCGTGAAGCACAAAGGAGAGTGTGGCGAGCCGAGCACCCCCTCGTAGAGACTGGGGTGCGGCTCGCCGCGCTTCACAGTCCGCCTCAAAGAGACTGGACCTGAGGAGCATCATCTCCTCCAAGGAAAGGTCATGAGGCTTGCGCACCCAGGACCCCGGGGGTGTGCCCCTCCTGGGAGGGGTGTGGGAAAATTTCAACAGAGAATAAAGACTCCTTCCTGGCACCCTCAAGAGGCCGTTGTTCAATCTCCGCCGCCACTGGTGTTTCGGGGAGCAGCGGTCTCCAGTGAAATGTTACGTGTTCGGTTGCTTCCTGCCACGTTTCAGGACACCGCACATCTTACATCCCCCATCAAGGCGAAGTGTCAAAACTAGTGCCCCTTTCAGAAAAGCTGGCAGCGTGGAAACTACTGCCAAATATATCTCTGTGGGTAGAAAGGACTGTAGAGAAAGGCTACAGGATTCAGTTTGCATATCGGCGTCCGCGTTTCAACGGCGTGGTCTCCACTTCCGTGAAACTGGAACGAGTTGATTTGTTGACACAGGAGTCGCAAGCTCTGCTGGACAAGGGGGCCATAGAACATGTTCCCCTGCCAGACAGTGAGTCAGGCTATTACGCAAGATGGGGGTTGCGTCCAATTTTAGATCTTCGCGGATTGAACCGCTACCTCAGATCTTACAAGTTCAAAATGTTGACAATCAAGATGGTTGTGTCTCAGATCCAATCATGGAATTGGTTCGTGTCAATCGATCTCAAGGACGCATATTTTCACGTGTAAATATTGCCACAACACAGGAAGTTCCTGAGGTTCGCTTTTGGGGGCGAAGCTTACCAGTATCGGGTTCTTCCATTCAGCCTAGCTTTGTCACACCGCACGTATACGAAATGCATGGATGCAGCACTGGCTCCTCTGCGACTCCAGGCCATCCGCATTTTAAATTACATAAACGACTGGATGATTCTGGACACAGTCTCAAGAGCTTCGACATCGAGATGTCAACCTAGCTCAGAGAACAACGTATTGGGGGTTGTATGGGATTCGATCACGATGCAGGCACAGCTGTCTCCTGCACGTGTCAAATCCATTCTAATGCCCTAAATAACATCAAGCAAGGCCAGAGAATTACTGTTCATTACCTTCAGAGGGTTCTAGGTCTCATGGCAGCTGCATCCACGGTGATACCCTTGGGCCTCCTGCAGATGAGATCGTTTCAGTTGTGGCTCAGAGCCAGGGGATTTCATCCAAGGGCCAATCCCCAGAAGCAAATAAGGGTACGCGCCAGGGGCTTCATACCCTTTCTATGTGGTTCAGACCCCGGTTTCTGACTTTGGGTCCCACTCTAGGTCCGTGTTGTCGTCGCAAGATGCTAACGACAGACGCTTCCCTCACAGGCTGGGGTGCGGTCTTGGATGGCCGTCCAGCCCAAGGGATTTGGAGAGGCCATCTTCTCGATTGGCACATCAATTGCCTCGAAATGATGGCTCTATTTCTGGCCCTGAAATACTTCCTTCAGCAGTTGAGAGGCTACCATGTCCTAGTGCGGATAAATCAACAGGGCGGACTGCGTTCGCGCCGCCTGAACAGACTAGCGCAGCAGGTTCTGCTTTGGGCACAGGACAAGTTCCTGTCCCTCAGGGCGATCTACATCCCCGGGCATATGAATGTGGGAGCAGACTTGCTGTCCAGACAAGCTGTGAGACATGGGGAGTGGAAACTCCACCCCGAATTAGCAGCGCTCTGCTTCCGGGAGTCCTGGCCAAGGTCCGTCAACAGGGGTCTTGCCTCTTACTGTTAGCGCCGACCAGACCAGAATATGATTCTCAGATCTAATATCCCTCCTCGACGGCTCGCCGTGGGCGGTCCCGGTCAGGAGAGATCTCCTATCTCAGGCACAGGGGACAGTATTTCATCACAGGCCCGAGCTCTGGAACCTCCATGTCTGGCCCCTGAGGGGGACCAACTGAGAGATACTGGGCTTCCGCCCGACATAGTAGAGACTATTTTAAGCGCTAGGGCTCCCTCCACTAGAAGGAGTTATGCTTTCAATGGCATATTTTCGAGAATTGGTGTATGGCACACCATGTAGACCCAGTTCACTGCCAAGTTGTTTCAGTGTTGGAGTTCCTGCAAGAGAAATTGTCCTCAGGCACATGTCCTGGTACTCTCAGAGTCTATGTGGCCGTCATTTCGGCTTGCCATGTTCTCATTGACGGGGTTTCTGTGGGAAAGCACCCTCTAGTTGCCCGCTTCATTCAGGTAAGCGGTTGAGACCGTCCACCAGAGTGACAGCCCCTTCGTGGGATTTAGCTATTGTGCTCGGGGGTCTGGTCATGACCCCTTTCGAACCACTAGAGTCAGCCCCTATCAGGTTTCTGACTCTAAAGATGTTTTTTTAATGGCTATTATTTCTCTTAAGAGAATTGGGTATTTGCAGGCTCTGTCAATCTCGCCATCCTGCCTAGACTTTGCCCCTGGGCTGGTCAGTTATTTTGCACCCTCACCCGAATTATCTTCCGAAAGTTCCATGAATCCCATCGTTCTTGAAGCTTTCTGCCCTCCGCTGTTCATGACACCGGAGCAGGAAAGACTTCACTTACTGTGTCCAGTACGTACTCTTCAGATCTACGTCCACCACACTAGCCAGTGGTGTAAGTCGGAGCAACTTTTCATATGCTATGGGGGCCGCAACCGGGGGGCGGCTGCCACGAAGCATACTGTATCGCATTGGGTGAGGGATGCTATTGCCCTAGCCTATGAGGCGCGTGGTCAAGCTTCGCCTCTAAGAGTTAGGGCCCATTCAACCAGGGGGGTTGCATCTTCTATGGCGTTGGCAAGAGGTGCCCCCTTGCAGCAAGTTTGTGATGCGGCAGGTTGGTCCTCTCCACACACATTTGTTAGAGTCTATAGTTTGAAATGTTCATGGTACTCCGGGCTCGCACGTCCTTGAGTCGATATCCCAGAGTCATGTCTGAGACCTCTTCAATGTTTGTGCACACACTACACAACGTTGGGGGTCCGGACACTTCCAGTGCGGCGGCGTTGGTATTCTCGTTCCCATAGCGCTTTCAGCGCAGCATCGAGAGTAGCTTTTGATAAGGGAACGTCTCGGGTTACTTGACCGTAACCCTGTTCCCTGAAAAAGCGGGAATGAGATGCTGCGCCTCAATGCCGCACTGTGAGCGTGACTGGACGTCCTTTCAGACAAAAGTTTGAAAAAAAAATTTTAGAGTGTACTCTACTATGGAGTGGCAGTACTCAACACACATTCCACAAGATTAGATGTTTGTCAGTGGGGCTCAAGGATCTGCAAATCATTCGCCATTGTCCTATCAGTCATCTCTCCTTACCTCTCTCTGTTTATGTGGTAAGTAGGGTTGTGACGATGAGGAAATTTCCCCACCGGTTAATCGACGTGTGACAACACCGGTAATACCGGTATCACCGTGGTGAGGGGGGAGGGGGTCGTTTGAGTTTTCCCTATTTTCCTCGCTTTCCTTCGGTTTTAAATAGATTGTAAAAGCTCTGTGCGTGTTTTACTTTCACTATAAAATTTGTGGCAAATCAGCATCAAGCAATTTGTTTGTTTTTAGTTCGTTTGAGTTTTCCCACTTTCCCTCACTTTCTTTGCTTAAATAGCTTGTAAAAGCACCGTGCGCATTTTACTTTCACTTTTAAATTAGCGGCAATTCGGCATCAATTTCTTGAATTCAATTCAAGCAACAATAAAATACAACATATAACTTTTATTAACAATACACAGTTTAAATAAAATACAAATCTGCAAATACTGTGGAACCAAATAAATGAGAAACGAATGTTAAAAAAACTTCCAATATCAACTTAGATAAATGGTAAACAGGCGCTTTTACATTTCGTTTTGAAACTCTTCTGCCATCGTCTCGTTTGTCTCGCCTCACGCTTCTTGTCTGTCAGCACGACTCACTCTCCTCACGTGATAAATTAAATCTGATCTGTGATGTATGACTGTCGTTCGTTCAGTGTGCTGCATTGAGCAGCCGCGTTCAGTTTTAATTGTAGTGCCTGATCTCTAACTGAACTAAATAATTTTATTACTATAAAAAAAATTCATTAATGACGGTGAGGGACGGTGCGCCGTAACCGGTGTTCCGGCTTAACACTGGTATCAGTGCCAACACCGTCTATCGCAGCAAGCCTAGTGGTAAGTGACATTTTATGTACTGTAATTTATCAGGCTACTGCAAGCAAGCGGCTAACCATGTCACTTTTGTGGCTCCATAGAACGCATTATTCGTTTTCCCTGCCTTTCCGAATACGGATTCGGTATTTGGGCAAATCCATAGGTATCTGGCTATACCAATAGGTTGAGACTTATCATGTTAAGGCAAAAACTGATAAATGACTTAAAAAAAGAAATGTTTAACTGGCCAAGTCCTTTAGAATGAATGTGTATATATTATATTATAATTAATATATATATATATATTAAATGTTCTTCTGAGTTACTTCTGAGTTTCCTGATCATTATATGACTGATTTTCTGCAGATGTTCAGAAGATACCCATTGCGAGCACCACTGAAGTTCCTGAAGGTGCCAGAGGTTTAAATTGCAATACCACCATCAATGTAAGTACATGAGCTCACACTCAGTGTTAGAACTCACTAA
Organism: Schizopygopsis malacanthus; assembly: GCA_027474115.1. Lineage (NCBI taxonomy): Eukaryota > Metazoa > Chordata > Actinopteri > Cypriniformes > Cyprinidae > Schizopygopsis > Schizopygopsis malacanthus. The sequence goes on from JAPDDM010000090.1 coordinate 243,548, forward strand.
AGTATGTGTTCTTCTGTACAGAGAGTGAGAGTGAGGCAGAAACTGAAAACCCACGGAGAGGGCAGAAAGTGGCCTGGTCAAATGCTGAAATTACAGCTGTAATGAAACATTTTAAGGGCCATATAGCTAAAGGAAAACTGGCCACATTGACTGAATGCCAGCAGTGTAAGACTGCTGAGAATCCTGTTTTGGTGAGACGCAGTGCACAGAACATACGGGATTTTGTAAGAAATCGAGGAATTAGCTTAAAAAGGAAAACCCAAAGTAAGTGATGTTACAGTACATCCTGTGTCTCTTTTGATGCCGTTCCATTATAATTAGCACTTTGATTGTTGTTATTGTTATTGTCCATAATGCAAAACTGGTATGGCAGCAGTTCTATCTCACTGTAGAAATCTGTTTAAGTTCAACTGTTAGTTTGTCAAAAAATGACAATTCTCTCAATTGCTCAATCTCTTGTTGATCTTTGGATGAACTGTCACTCAAAGATAAATCAGTCTTTACACATCTGCAGCATTTATTGCGTCCTCCGAGAGTTAATCACATGTTTACTATCCATTTAGTGAGGTACTTACAACATGTGGCATGCCTTTAGATTTATAGTTTTTTTAAGTTGATGGATTTCATTTATTTAAATTTTTTGGTTTTGTGTGGCATCCCTTTTTATAGAAAGATTACACAATTTTTTAAAAATTTTAAGTTGGTGGATTTCACTTGAGTTTTTGTTTGTTTGTTTTTATGTCACAATTTTAAGTTGTTATTAAAGTACTTCTAAAACCATTCATTGGTAATGTTGTATGCTGTGTTGTGTTAAAGAGATCCGGTACTCTTTAACCACCTCAGTCTTGGTAATGCAGCATATTGACACGTTTGTGTGATGTGTATGGTCATGTCCCCTTAAACCGGTTTGGCCATCAAAGTCCTGCTTAACCACAAAAACCAGTATGTGTGTGTGTAAACAGTAAACAGCTCTGAGGACATATTTTAACATCCAAAGTATTTGTATTCTGTATTTTTATAAATATAATAGTTTATTTTATGCAAAGCATTAGACTCTTCATCAAGCAATAAAACCGACACGAGCGACGTTTGTTTAGTGATTCACACCCTGCGCCTGTATGTTGCTCTGCATACATTTGAACGATATACTGCACAGAAACAATTTTATAGATAAAATAAAATGTACACAAACTACCCAAACACTGAAAAAAGAACCCCAAAAAATGACCCAAAAGGCTCAACCCAGCATTTGGGTTTAAAAAATAACCCAAGATTTTTTTTTGAGTAGGCTGCTTGTTGCACAGTTTTTCTTTTGTTTTCTTAAATTATTATTTAAGTGAAAATATATTTATAGTATATGCCTATTTATTCGTTATAATATATAGCGCCTAGCTTTATTATGTGTTTCTCTGCTCGCAGAAGTGCTGCAGGTGGGTGATAATGATATGATCATGTAAATCCTCGTTCTGTTGTTTGCTGCTTTTTGCGCATGTAAAATGAATAATCCCCGAAAAACAAATGTTAGTATTTTTAACTGGTCACAGACACTTCTTTCTTTTTAAATTAATTCAGTTCTAATTGCAAATATTCTTGTCGGTTAACGGTTAGGAAAAATAACCGAAATGAACATTCCTAATTTAAATGTATAAAATTAAAATTCTTAATTTAAAAACGTGTCTTGTTTTTGAAGCCACTTGGAAAACTTTCGTAAAGAATTAAATAACTGAAAAAGTATAATTTTCCATTAAAACACGCTTCATATTGAAAACACACAAGATGACATGCAGATATAGAATTTCACAAAATGCTTATCAGGCCCATGAAAGCACACACAAGATGAAATGCACTTAAATAATTATTTTGTGGCGTAAATAAAATAAACACACTTTCTAAAATTAAAATAGACCAAAGCTGCGGGGAAATTCGGTCTTTTAAAACGTCTGTCAATCTTTTTTAGAATTTGCTTTTAGAAATATTAGCTTGAGACAAACTATTGCTTAGCCTATTCCACTGATTCTGGAATTAGCAAATTACCAAATGGGCATTTTGGGCTGAGCTAGCGGCGCTGAGCGTATTGAGCAAGCGCTCTCGCTCTGAAGGAAATATGACCGCTCCGTTCGCATGCGCTCTGAAATCCAGAACTGAACCAAATGATTCGCGATCTGCGCTCTGAAGTTCCGAACTGAACCAAATGATTCGCTATCTGCGCTCTGCGCTCTGAAGTCCCGAACTGAATCAAATGATTCTCGATCTGCACTCTGAAATCCCAAACTGAACCATATGGTTCGCGCTCTGTGCTCTGAAGTCCCGAACTGAACCATATAATTTGCGCTCTGTGCTCTGAATTCCCGAACTGAATCAAATGATTCGCGCTCTACGCTCTTCACTCTGAATTCCCGAACTGAATCACATGAATCGCGCTCTGCACTCTGAATTCCCGAACTGAATCAAATGATTGCGCTCTGAAGTCCCGAACTGAATAAAATGATTCGCGCTCTATGCTCTTCGCTCTGAAATCCCGGACTGAATCAAATGATTCGCGCTCTGCGCTCTGAAGTCCCGAACTGAACCAAATAATTTGCGCTTTGAAGTCCCGAACTGAACCAAATGATTCGCGATCTGCGCTCTAAAGTCCCGAACTGAATCAAATGATACGCGCTCTGCGCTCCGAAGTCCCGAACTGAACCAAATAATTTGCGCTCTGCGCTCTGAAGTCTCGAACTGAACCATATGATATGCGCTCTACACTCTGCGCTCTGAATTCCCGAACTGAATCAAATGATTTGCGCTCTGAAGTCCCGAACTGAATCAAATGATTTGCGCTCTGAAGTCCCGAACTGAACCAAATGATTCGTGCTCTGCTCTTTGAAGTCCCGAACTGAACCAACTGATTCACGATCTGCACTCTGAAGTCCCGAACTGAATCAAATGATACGCGTTCTGCGCTCCGAAGTCCCGAACTGAACCAAATAATTTGCGCTTTGAAGTCCCGAACTGAACCAAATGATTTGCGATCTGCACTCTGAAGTCCCGAACTGAATCAAATAATTCGCGCTCTGATGTCGCGAACTAAATCAAATGATTTGCGCTCTGCGCTCTGAAGACCTGAACTGAATCAAATGAATCGCGCTCTGTGCTCTGTGCTCTGCGCTCTAAAGACCTGAACTGAATCAAATTAATTGCGCTTTGTGCTCTGAAGTCCCAAACTGAACCAAATGATTTGCGCTCTGCACTCTGAAGTCCCGAACTGAACCAAATGATATGCGCTCTGCGCTCTGAAGTCCCGAACTGAATCAAATGATTTGCGCTCTGCGCTCTGAAGTCCCGAACTGAATCAAATGATTTGCGCTCTACGCTCTGAAGTCCCAAACTGAACCAAATAATTTGCGCTCTGAAGTCCCGAACTGAACCATATGATATGCGCTCTACGCTCTGCGCTCTGAATTCTGAACTGAATCCAATAATTTGTGCTTTGAAGTCCCGAACTAAATCAAATGATTTGCGCTCTGAAGACCTGAACTGAATCAAATGAATCGCGCTCTGTGCTCCGAAGACCCGAACTGAACCAAATAATTTGCGCTCTGCACTCTGAAGTCCCGAACTGAACCATATGATATGGCCTCTACGCTCTGCGCTCTGAATTCCCAAACTGAATCAAATGAGTCGCGCTCTGTGCTCTGAAGTCCCGAACTGAACCAAATGATTCGCGCTCTGCGCTTTGAAGTCCCGAACTGAACCAAATAATTTGCGCTTTGAAGTCCCGAACTGAATCAAATGATTTGCGCTCTGAAGACCTGAACTGAATCAAATGAATCGCGCTCTGTGCTCCGAAGTCCCGAACTGAACCATATGATATGCGCTCTACGCTCTAAATTCCCAAACTGAATCAAATGAGTCGCGCTCTGTGCTCTGAAGTCCCGAACTGAATCAAATGATTTGCGCTCTGAAGTCCCGAACTGAACCAAATGATTCACGTTCTGCGCTTTGAAGTCCCGAACTGAACCAAATAATTTGCGCTCTGAAGTCGCGAACTAAATCAAATGATTTGCGCTCTGAAGACCTGAACTGAATCAAATGAATCGCGCTCTGTGCTCTGAAGTCCCAAACTGAACCAAATGATACGCGCTTTAAGCTCTGAAGTCCCGAACTAAACCAAATAATTCGCGCTCTGATGTCGCGAACTAAATCAAATGATTTGCACTCTGAAGACCTGAACTGAATCAAATGAATCGCGCTCTGTGCTCTGCGTTCTGAAGACCTGAACTGAATCAAATTAATTGCGCTTTGTGCTCTGAAGTCCCAAACTGAACCAAATGATTTGCGCTCTGCACTCTGAAGTCCCGAACTGAACCAAATGATATGCGCTCTGCGCTCTGAAGTCCCGAACTGAATCAAATGATTTGCGCTCTGCGCTCTGAAGTCCCGAACTGAATCAAATGATTCTCGCTCTACGCTCTGAATTTCCGAACTGAATCAAATGAGTCGCGCTCTGCGCTCTGAAGTCCCGAACTGAACCATATGATTTGCGTTCTGTGCTCTGAATTCCCGAACTGAATCAAATAATTTGCGCTCTGCGCTCTGAAGTCCCGAACTGAATCAAATGATTTGCTCTCTGCGCTCTGAAGTCCCAAACTGAATCAAATGATTCGCGCTCTACGCTCTTCGCTCTGAATTCCCGAACTGAATCAAATGAGTCGTGCTCTGCGTTCTGAAGTCCCGAACTGAATCACATGAATCACGCTCTGAAGTCCCGAACTGAATAAAATGAATCGTGATCTGTGCTCTGAAGTCTCGAATTGAACCAAATGATACGCGCTCTGCGCTCTGAAGTCCCGAACTGAATCAAATGATTCGCGCTCTACGCTTTTCACTCTGAATTCCCGAACTGAATCAAATGAGTCACGCTCTGCGCTCTGAAGTCCCGAACTGAATCACATGAATCGCGCTCTGCACTCTGAATTCCCGAACTGAATCAAATGATTTGCGCTCTGAAGTCCCGAACTGAATAAAATGAATCACGCTCTGCCCTCTGAAGTCTCGAATTGAACCAAATGATACGCGCTTTAAGCTTTGAAGTCCCGAACTGAATCAAATAATTTGCGCTCTGAAGTTGCGAACTAAATCAAATGATTTGCACTCTGCGCTGTGAAGACCTGAACTGAATCAAATGAATCGCACTCTGAAGTCCCGAACTGAACTAAATGATTCGTGCTCTGAAGTCCCGAACTGAACCATATGATTCGCGCTCTACGCTCTGCACTCTGAATTCCCGAACTGAATCAAATGAGTCACACTCTGTGCTCTGAAGTCCCGAACTGAATCAAAGGATTTGCGCTATGCGCTTTGAAGTCCCGAACTGAACCAAATGATTCGCGCTCTGCGCTTTGAAGTCCCGAACACACACAAACACACACACAAACACTCTCTCTCTCTCTCTCTCTCACACACACACACACACACTCTCTCTCTCTCTCTCTCTCTCTCTCTCTCTCTCTCTCTCTCTCTCTCAATTCAATACAATGTGTGCTTTATTGGCATGACAATTGTTACAATGTATTGCCAAAGCATAGTGTTTTTTCAGGAAATATAGAACATATACATATGCAACAAAAACATACATGAAAAAATCAAATTAAAAAAGAAAAGAAAAGGAAAAAAGAAAATGCTAACCAACATTTTAGGATTACCTGAACAAATTAAAATAAAATTTGGTGTTTGTGTGTGTTTGTGGGCACATCACTGATCTTGCTGCTAGTAAGATAGAATCTTGTTTTTCACCTAATAAATATTGAATTTGTGTTTTCTTATTTAATATTTTGAAGTTAGGGCAGAGCACGATTAATTTGATTCAATTCGGGACTTCAGAGTGCAGAGCGCATATCATTTGCTTCAGTTCGGGACTTCAGAGCGCAGAGCGCAAATCATTTGGTTCAGTTCGGGACTTCAGAGCGCAAATCATTTGATTTAGTTCGCGACATCAGAGCGCGAATTATTTGGTTCAGTTCGGGACTTCAGAGCACAGAGCGCGATTCATTTGATTCAGTTCAGGTCTTCAGAGCACAAATTATTTGGTTCAGTTCGGGACTTCAGAGCTTAAAGCGCGTATTATTTGGTTCAGTTCGGGACTTCGGAGCGCAGAACGCTTATCATTTGATTCAGTTCGGGACTTCAGAGTGCAGATCGCGAATCATTTGGTTCAGTTCGGGAATTCAGAGCACAGAGCGCAAATCATTTGATTTAGTTCGCGACTTCAGAGCGCAAATTATTTGGTTCAGTTCGGGACTTCAGAGCTTAAAGCGCGTATCATTTGGTTCAGTTCGGGACTTCGGAGCGCGTATCATTTGGTTCAATTCAAGACTTCAGAGCGCAGAGCGTAGAGCGTGAATCTTTTGATTCAGTTCGGGACTTCAGAGTGCGAATCATTTGATTAAGTTCGGGACTTCAGAGCGCAAATCATTTGGTTCAGTTCGGGACTTCAGAGCGCAAATCATTTGATTAAGTTCGGGACTTCACAGCGCTGAGCGCGAATCATTTGGTTCAGTTCGGGACTTCAGAGCGCGACTCATTTGATTCAGTTCAGGAATTCAGAGCGCAAAGCGTAGAGAGCGAATCATATGGTTCAGTTCGGGACTTCAGAGCGCGAATCATTTGATTCAGTTCGGGACTTCAGAGCGCAGATCGCGAATCATTTGTTTCAGTTCGGGACTTCAGAGCGCATATTGCAAATAATTTGGTTCAGTTCGGGAATTCAGAGCGCTAAGCATAGAGCGCGAATCATTTGGTTCAGTTCAGGTCTTCAGAGCGCAGACCGCAAATCATTTGATTTAGTTCGCGACTTCAGAGCGCAAATTATTTGGTTCAGTTCGGGACTTCAGAGCTTAAAACGCGTATCATTTGGTTCAGTTTGGGACTTCGGAGCGCAGAGCGCGTATCATTTGGTTCAATTCGAGACTTCAGAGCGTGAATCATGTGATTCAGTTCGGGACTTCAGAGCGCGAATCATTTGATTAAGTTCGGGACTTAAGAGCGCAAATCATTTGGTTCAGTTCGTGACTTCAGAGCGCAAATACGCCCACACAAAAAGTGTTGCTAGATTAGTCGATAGTAAGAATTGGTCAAAATATTTTTTTTACAAAACATTTACAAAACAACAATACGCGCAGACAAAAAGCGTTGAAAGATTAGTCGATAGAGAGAATTGGTCTAAAAAAACAACTAAAAAAAAACAACAACACGCACACACAAAAAGTGTTACTAGATTAGTCGATAGTGAGAATTGGTATAATTTTTTTTTCACAAAAACATTAAAAAAATCAGTATGCCCACACAAAATTTGTGCTAGGTTAGTCGATAGTGAGAATTGGTCTAAAAAATTGTTTTATAATAAAATAAAAAAAAACAACAATACGCGCACACAAAAAGTGTTGCTAGATTAGTTGATAGAGAGAATTGGTCTAAAATGTATTTTTTACAAAAATATAAAATACAATACGCTTACACAAAAATTGTTGCTAGATTATTCCATAGTAAGAATTTTTCGAAACTTTTTTTTACAAAATAAAAACAATACACGCGCACAAAAAGTGTTGCTAGATAAGTAGATAGTGAGAATTTGTCAAAAAATAACAACAACATGCACTAACAAAGTGTTGCTAGATTAGTCGATAGTGAGAATTGGTCAAAATTTTTTTTTTTACAAAAACATTACAAAACAACAATTAGCCCACACAAAAAGTGTTGCTAGATTAGTCGATAGTGAGAATTTGTCTAAAAAAAAAAAATATATATATTGTCACAGTCTGTCTCCCTCTGCCTTGTGTTTCTCTGCCCTTATTTGGTTTTCCTGTAATCATTATTTAATTAGTCCCCATCTGTGTCTTGATTTCGTCCCAGGTGTTTCCAGTCATGTTCCCCTTTAAATAGTCTGTTCTGCCCCATGTTTGTCGTGGATTATTGTATGTTAACGTCAGATCGTCTGTGAGTGTGTGTACCTGTGTCCGTCATCTCCGTGTTCTAGTAATTAAATGTATTCAAAGAAGTTCCTTGTCTCCGCGTTCCGTGTTCCTGGCTCCTCCGTGCAACCTCATCTAACGACTGATTCGTGACAGAATAATCCACCCAAAAATACAGTGACCTCTGCGCCACTTCCATCCGGTTTTGTTTTCCTCCCGTTTTTCAAAGTTTTTGTTTCCTGGTTTTGCTCCCGCGGCAATGGATCTCCGCCGCCCGCGGCTCGTCCGTGTTCGCCGTTCGCGGGGAATCTCCGCCGCCGTCTGCGGCTCGTCCAGCCAGCGGTTTGCGGGAGATCCGCCGCCATTCGCGGCCACCTCAAGCCCCGGACGATTCGCGACTCACGTAAGCCCGCTGGGTTCTCTACTGGCTCCGTCCAGCTCATCTTCGTCGCCGCTGGTCCTGCCCAACCCGTCAGATCTGGCGCGAGAGCCGGCGACAATGCCCACCACGAGGGAGCCTGCCGTGGATAGTGTGAGTGCGGAGTGGAGCTCCGCCCACTGCACCACGGCGGAGATGGAGCTGATAATACAGCTGGGACTGCTGGACATGGAGGAGGAATTACTTGACTGGGAGACTGAGCTGGAGTACGAGATGCCCCCTCTCCTCTCCCCGTCGTCCCCGCTGGTCCCGTCCAGCCCTGAGGGGGCTTCAGATTCTCCGGTGCCTGATCCTCGCCAGCGCCCTCCTGTGCCTGCTGCTCGCCAGCGCCTTCCTGTGCCTGCTCCTCGCCAGCGCCCTCCAGTGCCTGCACCTCGCCAGCGCCCTCCAGTGCCTGCTCCGAGACTGCGCCCTCCAGTGCCTGCTCCGAGACTGCGCCCTCCAGTGCCTGCTCCGAGACTGCGCCCTCCAGTGCCTGCTCCGAGACAGTGCCCTCCAGTGCCTGCACCTCGCCAGTGCCCTCCAGTGCCTGCACCTCGCCAGTGCCCTCCAGTGCCTGCACCTCGCCAGTGCCCTCCAGTGCCTGCACCTCGCCAGTGCCCTCCAGTGCCTGCAACTCGCCAGTGCCCTCCAGTGCCTGCTCCTCGCCAGCGCCCTCCAGTGCCGGCTCCTCGTAAGTGCTCACCGATGCCTCCGCTGGTTCCGTCCAGCTCATCGATGCCTCCGCTGGTTCCGTCCAGCTCTTCAGAGCGCCACCGAGAGTCAGCGGCACCCGAGCGCCAACGAGAGTCAGCGGCACCCGAGCGCCAACGAGAGTCGGCGGCACCCGAGCGCCAACGAGAGTCGGCGGCACCCGAGCGCCCACGTGAGCCAACAGGTTCCGCTCCGGCCCGGGAGCCCACGCACTCCGCTCCGGCCCGAGAGCCCACGCACTCCGCTCCGTTCCGGGAGCCCCTGCTGGTCCCGTCCAGCTCTCCAGAGCCCCTGCTGGCTCCGTCCAGCTCTCCAGAGCCCCTGCTGGTTCCGTCCAGCTCTCCTGAGCCCCTGCTGGCCCCGTCCAGCTCTCCTGAGCCCCTGCTGGCCCCGTCCAGCTCTCCTGAGCCCCTGCTGGCCCCGTCCAGCTCTCCAGAGCCCCTGCTGGTTCCGTCCAGCTCTCCTGAGCCCCTGCTGGCCCCGTCCAGCTCTCCTGAGCCCCTGCTGGCCCCGTCCAGCTCTCCAGAGCCCCGGCTGGCTCCGTCCAGCTCTCCAGAGCCCCTGCAGGTTCCGTCCAGCTCTCCAGAGCCCCTGCCGGCTCCGTCCGGCTTTCCGGAGTACCTGCTGGGGAATTTCCCCAAGAAAATTTTGGGGGGGGACTACCTGCCATGGCCTCCCATGCTCCCCGCTCCGCCATGGTCTCCCGAGTCCCCGGATCCACCATGGCCTCCTGAGTTCCCGGATCCACCATGGCCACCCAAGCTCCCCGATCCGCCATGGCCTCCCGAGTCCCCGGATCCACCATGGCCGCCAGAGTCCCCGGATCCGCCGTGGCCGCCAGAGTCCCCGGATCCGCCGTGGCCGCCAGAGTCCCCGGATCCGCCGTGGCCGCCAGAGTCCCCGGATCCGCCGTGGCCGCCAGAGTCCCCGGATCCGCCGTGGCCGCCAGAGTCCCCGGATCCGCCGTGGCCACCCGAAGCTCCGCGCCCTGGAGGCCACCTGCCCGGGCTACACGTCCCCTGAGCTCTCCAGAGCGCCCACCCCCCCTACCCTTTCGATGTCATACGGCGCGGGACGCGCCTAGGGGGAGGGGGGGAGTTATGTCACAGTCTGTCTCCCTCTGCCTTGTGTTTCTCTGCCCTTATTTGGTTTTCCTGTAATCATTATTTAATTAGTCCCCATCTGTGTCTTGATTTCGTCCCAGGTGTTTCCAGTCATGTTCCCCTTTAAATAGTCTGTTCTGCCCCATGTTTGTCGTGGATTATTGTATGTTAACGTCAGATCGTCTGTGAGTGTGTGTACCTGTGTCCGTCATCTCCGTGTTCTAGTAATTAAATGTATTCAAAGAAGTTCCTTGTCTCCGCGTTCCGTGTTCCTGGCTCCTCCGTGCAACCTCATCTAACGACTGATTCGTGACATATATATATATATATATATATAGATATTTTTTTTAAACACCAACACACAAAGACAAAAAGTGTTGCTAGATTAGTCGATAGTGAGAATTGGTCTAAAAATATATATATATATATCTTTTTTTTTTTTTAACACCAACACACACACACACACAAAAAGTGTTGCTAGATTAGCCGATAGTGAGAATTGGTCTAAAAAAAATATATATATATATATTTTTTTTTTTAAACACCAACACACACACACAAAAAGTGTTGCTAGATTAGTCAACAGTGAGAATTTGTCTAAATTATTATTATTATTTTTTAAAGAAACAACACACAAAAATGTTGCTAGATTAGTCGATAGTGAGAATTTGTCAAAAAAAAGAAAAAGATCTAAAACAAATAAAAAATACGCCCACACAAAGAGTGTTGCTGCTAGAATAGTCGATAGTGAGAATTGGTGTAAAAATATTTTTTTTATAAAAAAACAACAACAACACGCACACAAAAAAAGTGTTTCTATATTAGTCGATAGTGAGAATTTGTCTAAAAAACAACCAAAACAAAAAAACTACTACACGCACACACAAAAAGTGTTGCTAGATAGTGAGAATTGGTCTAAAAAATTTTTTTTACAAAAACATTAAAAAACAACAATACGCGCACACAAAGAGTGTTGCTAGATTAGTCGATAGTGAGAATTTGTCTAAAAAATATTTTTTTTTTTACAAAAACATTAAAAAACAACAATATGCCCACACAAAAAAGTGTTGCTACTAGATTAGTCGATAGTGAGAATTTTTCACAAAAAAAAAAAAAATGCTACACGCACACACAAAAAGTTTTGCTAGATTAAATTAGTAGTCGATAGTGAGAATTTGTCTAAAAAAAAATTGTTTACAAAAACATTAAAAAACAACAATATGCCCACACAAAAAGTGTTGCTGCTAGATTAGTCGATAGTGAGAATTTGTCTAAAAATTATTTTTTTACAAAAATATTACAAAACACCAATACGCCCACACAAAAAGTGTTGCTAGATTAGTCGATAGTGAGAATTGGTCTACATTTTTTTTTTTACAAACCTCCCCCCAAAAAACAACAACAATACGCGCACAAAAAAAGTGTTGCTAGCTTAGTCGATAGTGTACGGAGCCCTTTAAGGGACATGGTAGTGGGAAAAATTCGGGGTGGGAGGATTTTTTTTTTTCCAATGTTTTGCTTTCTCTCGCAAAACTTTTGCGTTCCCTCTAGAAACTTTGCGTTCCCTCGCAAAACCTTTGCGTTCTCTCGCTAAGATATTTGCGTTCTCTCGCTAAGATATTTGCGTTCTCTCGCTAAGATATTTGCGTTCTCTCGCAAAAAAATATTGCGTTCTCTCGCAAAGATATTTGCATTCCCTCGCAAAACTTTTGCGTTCCCTCACAAATATATTTGCGTTCTCTCGAAAAACTGTTGTGTTCTCTCGTGAAACGTGTGTTCTTGCGAGAGGCATCTGCTTCGCACTTTTGTTGGTATAGCATCACTTGAATGATCTTGGATGTATGCAGCTGCATTGGAGAAAGGCTGTCAGTCTTTTGCGGTAGGTTGTCATATATTAAAGTCTTTTTTATTATTTAAATAGAAGAATAAACCAAACCTCCACGTGATTACACTCAAAAGTGTTGTAGCTCTGCGATGGAGGACGATCTGCAGGAGTATTTAAGGTCACGAGATGTTTCAGAAGAGGACATCATCCTCATGAAAAGGGACAAGGTGGGTAATATTTCATTAAAGGACAATGGACCTATATTTATCTAATATGTTAATTATAGCTACTTTTAATGATGCAACAAAAGGTGTTGACGTTTATCCCTGTGTTTGTAATGCTAAACATTTAACATCCTATCATAATAAAGGGCCACATATAGGCTTGGAGTAGACTATGTTTTAATTATTGCTAGCCAGGGGAACAAGAGGTGGTCAGTATATCACTACATGACAATTTTCCACATGCCATGTCTCATATAGAATCAGAAATTATGTACATACCAATACTTACCTGGTTCACATGGTAATAAAAGTTATCTTATAACTTTCTTATATATCTAGGAGTGTATACGTTTGCAGAAATAAGAGATCATTTACATTGTATAGTTTTAGAACTGTAAAATAGCCTAATATAGCTATATTACTTTCCTTAAGATATTTACATATTTTCTACAATAACAAATTAAAACTGAACAAAAATGTGCATCCCCTGGTTATTTTTATAATGTTTAGCTTCCTGTATGATCATTGATCATAGACTGTTTTTTTGTGTGTGTGCCATTCACAAGCTACTGCTTTGTCCTGAGAAATAAAAGTGCTCACTGTTGTTAAGCAAAACATTTTTGTTGTGTCCTATGTTGCCTATATGATTTTTATAGGTTGCCTATTTTGTCCTATGTTGCCTATACCAGATTTTTTCACTAAGGACAGTTTAAGGGACTCATACAGAACTATTACAAACAATACACATATCCATTGATAATCAAGAATTCAACACACTAGAGTCCAGATAATGTATTCTATTGATCAAGTTATGATCTGTGTAAACTGTAATGAATGATGTGTAAAAATAAAGAATAAAACCTTTTTTTACACAGACCATATACTGATGAAAAGTTTGCTATAGTTTAATAAAGTGTGTTGCCTTCTTGAGCATCACTGAGTCCTTGAGTCCTTTAAATTAAATTGTGAAAAGTTATTGCATGTGGAATAGATGTAAATATGTGAAAGAGCTTTCTTCAGGGCAGTACTAAACTTAAATTAATTTGGGGGGTTGGGGATGCAAAAATGTTCACTTAACTGCAATTACCAGTAGCTATTCGCTAGCTTGCTAGATTATCTGTACTCTCATATACATAATCAACTTCATATACATAACTCAATTGTAAAATCAGCATGACATATAGATCAATAGATGCAACTTTCACTGTTTCTTTTTCTATGTAAATATTGTTAAATGTTTAAAAAAAACACATTAATAAATATAGACTGTTAATTAATGTATTATGCATTCATTGGTGCATTTATATTCTTTCAAAAACTAATCTATAAAATAAAATGTACACTGGACTTTCAGATTGACAAGTCTGTGCTCTCTGTCATGACTGATGAGCAAATGGCAAAGTATATGAGTTCATATGGTGACCAACTGGCTGTCATCTCCTTCTGTCAACAAACGTCTGCCTGCTCTGATAAAGAATCTCTGTTACAAAATTTGAGAGCTAAACTTTGCATGGAAAAGCCTGTGTCTTCCCTAAGGAAAATAATTTATTGGCAAGACACAAAAATGTATCTGCAGAAAGAACCTCCAGGAGAATTTAAATTGGATGGCTTCACTTCGGCCGTAATGTATACCAACAAGTGAGAACCAATAATGGTGGTGGCACTAGGCATTTGAAAGTAAAAAAAAAAACTGTTTTACAAATAATGGAAATGGGAAATAAACTTTTTTTCCCAAATGGAGAGTCACCAAAAGGTCCAGAAACAGACTTAACTTTTCATGTTTGTGATTTTAAAAGAAACCACATTCCCATGGACAGCACTGCTGGAGATCTGTATGAACTAACCAAACTGAAATTGTTGAGATTTTACATTTGCACTAAATGATGTTTTATTAACAAGGTTCGGGAGGAGCACGATCAGATAATCAACCGATTTGGCACAGGTGCAACTCGTTTAGCTAACCATCCTAATGAGCACAAAGCATACATATATACAACAGATACAGCCTGCCTACCTCCGTCCAGTGACAGTCTTCCGGCATCCCTCCTCCACCCCAACTCCTCACCCCTAATCTATTTCATCCCTCATCAGGGACGGGGGAGTTCTCTGGGTTCGGGCCATGTTCCGGGCCCGGAGCCCTCCCCCAGGACAGCAAGCCAAAATATGCTTACTATCGCTATCAGATTAAATGTAAGGGTGAACTCGTGAAACAAGTGGTGTGCCTCACAGATGTAGAATCTTTATCTGATGGTGATGAAGAAGAATGTATTGAAAACTCATTACTACAGAACGGATTAGACCGTGATACTGAGAGACCTGTTGCAAAAGAGTCATCACATGGACATGACCGTGATCTTGAGGATACAAACACAAATGTTTTGGGTGACCGACTTTCATCTAACAAAGGCCTCAAGAGAAAGGTGAGTAAAATCATGAAGACTCTGACTTGAATTTATTTGGATGTATTTTTGGCTTCATTAAGTTGGCTTGTGAAAGCCAACTTACTGAAATCCTATTTAAACTTCTTATTATTATTCTTCTGAGACTAAATTTGCAATTCTATCTCCTCCTAGAGCTTTAACTCTACAAACTCGAAACTCGCACCATATTTCCGAACTATTCTGACTCGCGTTGCTATATCTTTTCTAAGCGATCGGGTTTATGCTAATCGTACAATTAGCGCAAAAAAACGCATCGACAATGCATGGCGGCAAACTTCGACAGGTTGTAGCGCAGAGCGAGAATTTCGTAGAAACTTGTGAATCACAACATTTGAAGAGGCTATCAAGCTGAGCGAGATCATACCCCGCAGTGGGGTATAAGTTTTACCACTGGGGCACAAGAGCCCCCCAAAATTGTCCCATAGACTTACATGGTGAGGGGAACGGCCCATGAAATAGCATATAGGTTTAAACTACAATGGTAATTTACATAGGAAATGATCCATTGACTCTTTCTATCTACTGACTCTATCTATCTATCTATCTATCTATCTATCTATCTATCTATCTATCTATCTATCTATCTATGCTAGCAACATGCTAGTCACTTGCTAATCATGCTGGCAACATGCTAGCAACATGCTAATCATGCTAAAATCATGCTAGCAAAATGCTAGCAACATGCTAATCATGCTAAAATCACGTTAGCAAAATGCTAGCAACATGCAAATCATGCTAAAATCATGCTAGCAACATGCTAATCATGCTAAAATCACGTTAGCAAAATGCTAGCAACATGCAAATCATGCTAAAATCATGCTAGCAACATGCTAATCATGCTAACAACATGCTAGCAAACATGCTAATCATGATAAAATCAGGCTAGCAAGATGCTAATCATGCTAGCAACATGCTAATCATGCTAACAACATGCTAGCAAACATGCTAATCATGATAAAACCAGGCTAGCAAGATGCTAATCATGCTAGCAACATGCTAGCAACATGCTAATCATGACAAAATCATGCTAGCAAAATGCTAGCAACATGCTAATAATGCTAAAATCATGCTAGCGACATGCTAACAACATGCTAATCATGTTAGCAACATGCTAGCAACATGCTAATCATGCTAAAATCATGCTAGCAAAATGCTAGCAACATGCTAATCATGCTAAAATCACGTTAGCAAAATGCTAGCAACATGCAAATCATGCTAAAATCATGCTAGCAAACATGCTAATCATGCTAAAATCACGTTAGCAAAATGCTAGCAACATGCAAATCATGCTAAAATCATGCTAGCAACATGCTAATCATGCTAACAACATGCTAGCAAACATGCTAATCATGATAAAATCAGGCTAGCAAGATGCTAATCATGCTAGCAACATGCTAGCAACATGCTAATCATGACAAAATCATGCTAGCGACATGCTAGCAACATGCTAATCATGCTAAAATCATGCTAGCGACATGCTAACAACATGCTAATCATGTTAGCAACATGTTAACAACATGCTAATCATGCTAACAACATACTAATCACGTTAGCAAAATGCTAATCATGCTAAAATCATGCTAACAACATGTTAATCATGCTAGCAAAATGCTAGCAACATTCTAACAACATGCTTATCATATTAAAATCAGGCTAGCAACATGTTAATCATGCTAGCGACATGCTAATCATGCTAGCAAAAATTCTAGCAACATGCTAATCATGCTAAAATCAGGCTAACAACATGCTCGCGACATACTAATCAAGCTAGCAACATGCTAGCAACATGCTAATAATGCTAGCGACATGCTAATCATGCTAGCAAAAATGCTAGCAACATGCTAATCATGCTAAAATCATGCTAGCGACATGCTAGCAACATGCTAATCATGCTAGCAACATGCTAAAATCATGCTAGCGACATGCTAGCAACATGCTAATCATGCTAGCAACATGCTAGCAACATGCTAATCATGCTAAAATCAGGCTAACAACATGCTCGCGACATACTAATCAAGCTAGCAACATGCTAGCAACATGCTAATAATGCTAGCGACATGCTAATCATGCTAGCAAAAATGCTAGCAACATGCTAATCATGCTAAAATCATGCTAGCGACATGCTAGCAACATGCTAATCATGCTAGCAACATGCTAATCATGCTAAAATCAGGCTAACAACATGCTCGCGACATACTAATCAAGCTAACAACATGTTAGCAACATGCTAATCATGATAAAATCATGCTAGCGACATGCTAGCAACATGCTAATCATGCTAGCAACACGCTAGCAACATGCTAATCATGATAAAATCAGGCTAACAACATGCTCGCGACATACTAATCAAGCTAGCAACATGCTAGCAACATGCTAATCATGCTAGCGACATGCTAATCATGCTACCAACATGCTACCAACATGCTAATCATGCTAAAATCATGTTAGCGACATGTTAACAACATGCTAATCATGTTAACAACATGCTAATCATGCTAAAATCATGCTAGCGACATGCTAATCATGCTAGCAACATGTTAGCAACATGCTAATAATGCTAAAATCATGCTAGCGACATGCTAGCAACATGCTAATCATGCTAGCAACACGCTAGCAACATGCTAATCATGATAAAATCATGCTAGCGACATGCTAGCAACATGCTAATCATGCTAGCAAACATGCTAGTGAAGGATTACAAATTTTATTTTAAATGTTTAATTTAGATATTTTCTTACTAAGAAAGTGTATCAGGAAATTCAGGTGTTTGAGATCGCTTCCTGACCATTTGAGCTCGACAGCTGTGCCTTTGTCTCTATTATAATGGCAAGATCAATGAGTCAGAACTACTGAGAGATTGAACCTTTGATCTGCAAATGACTTTGTCCTGGCCAGATGTGGATTCGTTAGGTTTATTGCCCTCAGATGTATGTTTATTTGATGTTTTGTCTCAACCTGTAAAAGTCCCTCCTCCAATTCTGTCTATAAGATACCCTGTACAGATAACAACACATGTCATAGAATAAAGAAATTCTGCTGACGATCCAATCCGAAGTCTCCTGGTCTTCTCTTCTGAGTTTTCTACACTTTAGAAGAACAGAGTTTTCAACAGATGCTGCCGTGTCCCGGATAGAGTTCCAGCTTCCTCACCTGAAAAACTTCACGCTCAAACAAAGATCTGCATCTTTTGGAATCCAGCGAAACTTCAAGCTGAAAAGATTCCCAGACTGAATTTTTCTCTCAACCAAGGGCGGTGGTGAGTGGCTGTCTCTAATCCAAAAGAACCTAAGACCAGTACAAATTTTTGTATCCTCTGTGCCGTCAGAGAAGAGTTAACATACATCTGTAGGGTTTGTTTAACTAAAGTTTATCCTCTGTTTTCAGACAGGGAAGAGTTTATCCTCTGTTCTTGTAGGCAGGGAAGTTTATCCTCTGTTTTCAGGCAGGGAAGGTTAGCATTACGTGCTAATTTTTGGTTTATCCTCTGTTCTTTCAGGCAGGGAAGGTTGGCATTACGTGCTAATTTTTGGTTTATCCTCTGTTCTTTCAGGCAGGGAAGGTTGGCATTACGTGCAAATTTTTGGTTTATCCTCTGTTCTTTCAGGCAGGGAAGATTCTAAAAATGAGTTATCCTCTGTTTCAGGCAGGGAAGGTTAGCATTACGTGCTAATTTTTGGTTTATCCTCTGTTCTTTCAGGCAGGGAAGATTTTTGGCATTACGGGCTAAAAATTAGTTACCCTCTGTTTCAGGCAGGGAAGGTTAGCATTTCGTGCTAATAATTTAGTTTTATCCTCTGTTTCTTGTAGGCAGGGAAGTTAAGTGTGAAGTGTTGGTAATTTGGAAAGTTAACAATAGTTAAGCTTTTTTTTTTATTATTTAACAAGTGTACCCTCTGTTGATCAGAGAAGTTTTTTTTTGTTTTTTTGTTTGTTTTGTTTGTGTGGTACCGAAGAAACTTACAAAATGGTTAGAATGAATGCTAGACTGATTCCAACCACAGAAAAGACTGGTTTTGCGACTCCTTTGTGGTCAGATAGTGAATTCAAAACGCTGTTAGGGGAACAAATGGACCTAATAGTCACTGAAAAAGTTAGACAAAAACTAACGCAGAAATATGAGATTCATCCAGACAAGACTTGGTCGGTAGATGAGTGTAAAAAGGTACTAGGAGCAAGCATTCGTAAGAACAATGTGAAAGACATTATCTGTTGTCACAGGGAATTCAGTGTAACGCTAGCGACACAACAGTCTCAGCGTAACGCAGAGCTAGAGAAACAGAACAATGAACTCCGTGCGAGAGTATCCACTTTGACTAAGAAATTGAATCTCAAGAAAGTTGCAGCAAACACTGATATGGAAGTAAGTCAGCCTGATAACATTTACCCTGATTTACAAGCGTTCTTTGAAACAGATGTAGCTCTCCAATCAGTAACTGGTGTGCCTGTAAATTCCGTCCATGTGTGTGGGGCTAGGAGAAGATCTCAGGGGATTGAGGAAACTGATAGTGTTCCTCTCAATTCTTCTGTTGTGCAAATACAAACTGCTGCCAAAGCTTTATGTCCTAAAGATATAGAGAGACTATCTCAGAGTTTACCGTCAGCACGCACACATTTTTCTGAATTTAGAAGAACATTGATCAGTAAAATGCGTCTTTATGACATGTCGTTGGCAGAAGTCACGCAGCTGATGTCACAAATACTAACTGAATCTGAATTCAACAGTTTTGAATCTGCTGTCACTTCTGAACTGCGAAATGCCAGTAAGGGTGATTTAAGAGAAGGTATTTTGAAAATCCTAAAGAATATCTTAGGACCCAAAATAGATTGGTCTAGAATTACTACCTGTGTGCAAAGGAAAGAAGAAACTGTGAGTGAATATACTGAGAGATTTTGTCAGTCAGCTGTAATCTACAGTGGAATTGTTGATGACTCTGAAAGTGTGCTAGATGACAAGGGACCCTTGGTTCGTATCTGGTCAGATGGCCTTGTAGCCGAATACAGACAAGCTTTACCATTCTTAGATCTAACTTGGTCTAACAGAACTCTCAGAAGTAACCTAGACAGGTTAGCTACATGGGAAAGAGATGCTGATGTCAAGGCAAAAG
Source organism: Schizopygopsis malacanthus (assembly GCA_027474115.1). Classification (NCBI taxonomy): domain Eukaryota; kingdom Metazoa; phylum Chordata; class Actinopteri; order Cypriniformes; family Cyprinidae; genus Schizopygopsis; species Schizopygopsis malacanthus. The sequence continues at coordinate 263,330 of JAPDDM010000090.1, forward strand.
TAAGAGTAGCAGCAGCTACGTTTAACACAACGAAACAAGACAATAGATGGTCTAAAAGAGAAAGCAAATGCAAATACTGTGAAAAATTAGGACACTGGGAGAAAGAGTGTAGGAAGAAGTTACAAGATAGTAAAAGAAATGCTATGCATAATTCTGCTCCTTCTCAGCCTGCACACAACCCTGAAGTAGTTCCGCCAGTGACCACTGAAATTATAGGACAGTTAGTTCAGGCTCTTCTAAGAGCACAACAAGACCAGGAAAAAAACTAATTATTGGGGCTGTGAGTAGCTACCTTTCCCCTGTAATCCAACACAATGACCAAATAGTTTTTGTGAAAGGTAGCATAAAAGAGAAAGAGATTGATTTTTTGCTTGATACAGGTGCAGAAATTACAGTAATTCCTACAAAATTGGCACAAGGTTTAAACATCCCATACAAGAAAACCAAACTTTGTTTAACTGGTGTAATAGGTGAAGATTCTGTTTTGTATGAAACTCCGCCCATAGAGGTACAATTTGGCCCAAAAACTCTGACTACAAAATTGCTATGCGCTCCATTAAATACAGGTGCAATTTTAGGCATGGATCTTCTGAGACAAATAAATCTAACTTTAGACATGTCCTCAGAATCTACTAGCATAAAAATTTCCTCAGCACAGATTTCTACCAATAATGCAACCCCTCCCGAGTATGCTTTCTTACAAAATCATCCAATTTGGGCTAAAGACAAGGATGATTGTGGGTTGTTGACAGGTGTAGAACCAGTTAAATTGACAGGAACTCCACCTCCGGTCACCAAACAATATCCGATTAATAAGGAAGCTATACAGGGAATCAAACTTATTGTAGAAAATTTGCTGACGCAAGGAGTGCTAGTTTAAAACCAACAGTCCATGTAATTCACCCATATGGCCCATCAAGAAATCTAATGGGACATGGAGACTTACAATAGACTACAGAGTAGCCAATAAACATATTGAAAAAATCACCCCCCTAGTGGCAGATCCATCTACAATTTGTAATGGCTTACCATTAGACTGTAAGATTTTTTCAGTAATTGATATGTCTAATGGATTCTTTTCTGTACCGTTGCACTCTGACAGCCAGCCATGGTTAGCTTTCACAGTTGACTATGAACAATACCAGTGGACACGCTTGCCACAGGGATTTCAAAACTCCCCAACCATATATCATCAGGCTGTCAGACGTGATTTGTGTGACCCAGAATGTCCGGTAAAACAGTCCACTATGATCCAATATGTTGATGATATTTTGATTGCCTCAACAGATCATGAGGTACATCAAACTGAATTGGCATCATTGTTGGACTATTTGCATAAAAAAGGACACAAATGCAGCTTTCACAAAGCTCAAGTTGCTAAAAAGCAAGTCACATTTCTGGGTCAAACAATTGGTGCAGGAAATAGATCCATTACACAGGATCGAGCGGCTTCAGTCAAAGCCATACCTCCGCCTAATACCATTAAAACACTCCGCTCATTTTTAGGAACAACAGGTTATTGTAGACCTTGGATTGAAGACTATGCCTCGATTGCTCAGCCTCTCTATGATTTGTTGAAAGGCCATGGTAAAGATTCAGATACTGTTTGTATGGAAGAACTTCATCTCAAAGCTTTTAATGATTTGAAGAGAGCACTATGTCAAGCACCAGCATTAGGAATTGCCCAATCTGATAGACCCTTTGTGCTTTATGTCCATGAACACTTAGGCTTTATGACTGCATGTCTAATGCAAGATCATGGGGGCAGCTTACGCCCAATTCATTACTATTCCGGTAAACTTGACATAGTCGCTCAAGGTATGGGCCCATGCCTCAGAGCAGTACAGGCAGTTCATCTAGCGCTTCAGGCTTCATCAGGAATGGTGTTAGGTCAGACTGTAAACGTAAAATGCCCTCACACAGTGTCCGCACTAATGAATCAAGCAAAAGTCACTTCTGTCACCTCCTCCCGTTGGGGAAATTGGTTAGCAACTCTCACAGCCCCGAATATTGTTATACAGCGTGCACCAGTCACGAACCCATCCTCATGTATGATGTCTGCAATGACTGAATTTGTGTTAGAGGATGAAGGCGAAATGACTCATGATTGTGTTACGCTTACATATGCAGCGACAAGTGAAATAGCAGAAACTCCCATAGAGAACGCAGAATTGGAGTTGTTTGTTGATGGTTCAGCTCAAGTTATTGAAGGTAACAGACGAGCAGGATATGCAGTAACTTCCACCACTGAAGTAGTTGCTTCAGGTCGTCTTCCAGATCATTTTTCAGCTCAAGCTGCAGAACTAGTAGCCTTAACTAGAGCATGCACGCTAGCTTCAGGATCGGTTGCAAATATCTACACAGATTCCAGGTATGCTTTTGGGGTAATTCATGATTTTGGTGTCATTTGGCAAACCAGAAAATGTCTAACTTCTGCTGGATCCCCCATTAAGCATGCTGGATTAGTGAAAGATTTAATGTTTGCCATGAAACTCCCAAAGAAATTAGCAGTGATCAAAGTGAAAGCACATCTCACAACTAATACTACGGAAGCTAAAGGTAATGCTCTTGCTGATGTAGCGGCTAAACAGGCTTGTTTCTATGCAACTGAACAAGTGTGTTCAGGTAGTACAGCACAGAAGATAATTCTACCTCCTGAATCAATCGTTGATCTGTATAAAGACGTTCCTCTATATGAAGCATGGACATGGTTAGACAAAGGAGCCACTGTGGATTCATCCGGCTGCTGGACCAAAGGGGGAAAGTATGTTGCTCCCGAATCACTGTTGCCATATTTGGCTCAACAAATACACAGTTTGGGTCATAGTGGTCCAGCAACGATGAATCACAGGTTCTCAAATCAATGGTGGAATCCAAAATTCAGAAACGCAGCCACTGAAACAGTCAAGAGATGTGTTACATGTCAGAAAAATCAGGGAAGGAAAACTTGGACTCATGTGTCACATTGTAAGGTTGTTCCTCCCCCTGCAGGGATAGGATAGGGCAGACACAAGAACCAGTGAGGAGCCCAGGGAAGAACCGAAAGCAACAGGCTTCGGGGGCCAACCCTGAGGTGAAGATTTCCTCATAGGCCTTTCCCCTCCATTAGTCCATCCTTTCCTCACTGTTCTTTAGGTGTCGCAGGAATTAAGAAATAGGGAAAGAAGGAACAACCATAGCAGACTATATTTTGAACAGAGGATACAACCCTAATGTTTGCAGACTCTACAAATACTGCTCTGTGCCGTTGGTTCTCTCTTGTTTGTGTTTCTTTCTTCCTCTGTGCAGATACCATTTGATGGCTGTCCTGAGATCCATATGCACCGCCCTTCTCACCTGCGGATAAAGCCACAACCTCTAGAAAACAACTAGACCCATTGCCGAGCCAACTATCACACAAGAAAGAGAAAAGAAAGAAGAAAGAAGAAAAAAATAAAAAATACACAACGCAGAGACTCACATACGGGAACTTCAGTCATCCATCAACATGATCAAGATTTTCGTATTCTTGATCTTTCAGCAAAATTACACCAGATGACTGAAGATAATTCTTCATGGTTCGGAAACTTGTTAGGTAAACCCTGGCTGTGGATCAAGGAAATAGCAATTCTGCTGTTGTTTCTCCTACTTGCGTACTATCTATGCCTCCACAGTATCAAGTGTTTCTTACAGCAAATGACGCCCGCCTCTCACGAGGAAATGACAGTTCCAACCAGAAGAGACTATTACCCGTAAAATCTTCACGGACCCTAATTGCATGTTTTGTTTCTGTGTCAGCATGCAATTACATATAAGCAACACAGAACATGTACTATGTGCCTGTAACATTAACTTTTAAGTGTCTAAATTTGTATTTTGTGAGAGTTATTAGAACTCTCAAAGGGGGAATTGAAGGATTACAAATTTTATTTTAAATGTTTAATTTAGATATTTTCTTACTAAGAAAGTGTATCAGGAAATTCAGGTGTTTGAGATCGCTTCCTGACCATTTGAGCTCGACAGCTGTGCCTTTGTCTCTATTATAATGGCAAGATCAATGAGTCAGAACTACTGAGAGATTGAACCTTTGATCTGCAAATGACTTTGTCCTGGCCAGATGTGGATTCGTTAGGTTTATTGCCCTCAGATGTATGTTTATTTGATGTTTTGTCTCAACCTGTAAAAGTCCCTCCTCCAATTCTGTCTATAAGATACCCTGTAAAAATTACTTAAGAGAGATCTTCGATGACTACAGATAACAACACATGTCATAGAATAAAGAAATTCTGCTGACGATCCAATCCGAAGTCTCCTGGTCTTCTCTTCTGAGTTTTCTACACTTTAGAAGAACAGAGTTTTCAACACTAGCAACATGCTAATCATGCTAAAATCACGCTAGCGACATGCTAGCGATATGCTAATCATGCTAGCAAAATGCTAGCAACATGCTAATCATGCTAGCTACTTGCTAACAACATGCTAATCATGTTAGCAACATGTTAGCAACATGCTAATCATGCTAGCAACATGCTAGAAACATGCTAATCATGCTAGCAACATGTTAGCAAAACATGCTAATCATGCTAGCAAAATGCTAACAACATACTAATCATGCTAAAATCACGCTAACGACATGTTAGCAACATGCTAATCATGCTAGCAACATGCTAGCAAAATGCTAATCATGCTAGCGACATGCTAGCAACATGCTAATCATCAGATAGATCATCTATCTATCTATCTACTGACTCTATCTATCTATCTATCTATCTATCTATCTATCTATCTATCTATCTATCTATCTTTTTTATGTAAACTTCGTACTTCAAACTATGGAAGCCCGTTTCCGCCACTGAAAAAGAAATAAAACAAGGTAATTGTGACTTTTTATCTCACAATTCTGACTTTTTTTCTCGCAATTCTGACTTATAAACTCGCAATTCTGACTTTTTTTCTCGCAATTCTGAGATATAAACTCGCAATTCTGACTTATAAACTTGCAATTCTGACTTATAAACTCGCAATTCTGACTTATAAACTCGCAATTCTGAGATAAAAACTCGCAATTCTGACTTATAAACTCGCAATTCTGAGATAAAAACTCGCAATTCTGACATATAAACTCGCAATTTTGACTTATAAACTCGCAATTCTGACTTATAAACTCGCAATTCTGAGATATAAACTCGCAATTCTGAGATATGAACTCGCAATTCTGACTTATAAACTCGCAATTCTGAGATATAAACTCGCAATTCTGACTTATAAACTCGCAATTCTGAGATATAAACTCGCAATTCTGAGATATAAACTCGCAATTCTGACTTATAAACTCGCAATTCTGAGATATAAACTCGCAATTCTGATATAAAGTCAGAATTGCGAGATATAATGTCAGAATTCTGGCTTTTTTTCTCGCAATTGCAAGTTTATAACACGCAATTCTAACCCTTTTCTCTCTTCATTTGCGACACTTTCTGGCAAAGCACCATAGGAAACAACGAGAGACAGAACACGGGAGTTCCTTACCTGTTTATCGTAAACAGAGCTTTGTATGCCATTATCCGATGACAAGGTATGGTCATATTTACTCTTTGGCATGATAATCAATTTGCGTATGTTATCACAGAAGACTTTGGCAAGTATAAAATCGGAATGTTCGGTAACTAGCGCGTGCTATGGTATACTAGCTCATCTAGTTTAATCTTGGATGTTAAGTGTTGGCTTTCTGAAAATATTATGTCGTTTACTATCATCGTTTACTATCATTGCATCAAAACTGAGTGAAATAAGGTTTGCATCAATAGCTTACTTTGTTTGCTTCCATAGTAATGCACAGCACATAAACCATTAAAATACATGTTTTTGGTTTTCTGGCGTACATACTCGGTCTAGGCTTAGTATTGGCCTACAGCCTCACTCTGCTTATGTTATTCATTTCCATTAAACTATAATTGCAGATGGATGAATTCATCTTTTTTCTGAGGGAGAGGAATATTCCAGAAACAACCATAGAAAGGCTGGAGGATGACAAGTTCACGATTTCACACTTACATCTACTAGCACGATAACGTAATGCGTATTTGGCGTGTATGGTAATACGTTGTAGGCGTGCTGTCCTGGGGGAGGGCTCCTAGCCGGGAATGGCCCGAACCCAGTGAACCCCCCCCTCTGTGTGATTAGAATTCTAGTGATATTGGTGGAGAAGGGGTGGTGGAGGGATGCTGTTTAACCGTCAACTAGATGGAGGTAAGACAGCTGTATTTATGTCCCAGGATTGATTACCTAGATTGTGTACCACCTGTGCTAATTAGCCTGAGTATCTGACGTGCTCCTCCCGAACTTAGTTTAAAAACTACGTGTCTAAACTTCATGTAATATTGAACCATTTAACCCACTGAATAAATTAAAAAGACAGTTCACCTAAAAATAAAAATAGTCATCATTTAGAGGCTAATTTAAGCCCATATTTGATTTAAATCTACTACAGTTTTATTTTTTACAGGGATTATTTAGAGTTTATTTTATAAAATATATGCTTTAAATGTGTCATCAAATTGAAAATCAATATCTATATACTGTAAAGGTTGCTTTCAAGAAAAAAATATTCTGCAGGTTTTATACCTCAAAGTTCACATCTCAGTTTGAAATGTGAATTTTGTGTTTGCCATCTTTTTAAAATGCCCGAATTTGAAATCCCCTTATTCATGATAAAACAATTTTCCTCTGCATGACCCTTAACATGCAAATAAAGGAAGTGTTCTGTTGATGTGCTGCCAAGCCCCAGTGAAGTACCGCTGTGGTCCAGCATAAAGTTAATGATAAATCAGTGTCTGATGATGGACATCACAGTATACTAACTTGAGAATCATTTTCCCTGATAACATTTCATCAGTCATGTATTTTTTTACTGCCACCTTTCAGAATAAGAATGAGTGATGCCAGATTTGTGAATAAAATATTTTTCTAATCAATTAAGGGAGCAACACTTTCAAATGTCTAATATTATTTGTCAGCGATGAAGCAGCTCTTTTTATGTATGCAATTGTTAACCGAATCTGTACAGGTAAAACATTTAATAGAAATAAAAACTAAGGGGACACTTTTTTTGATTGGGGGCCATCAAATAAATATATAAAATGCTTTTAATGACCCCTTTAATATGCACAATATTACAAAGTTATTCAGACATCTGTAAGACAACATAGAAAACCTACATTTGGGCTTAATAGGGTTATTACCAACCAGTATGTTAATGACTAAAATATTATAATTAATACTATTATAATTAAAATTATATTATAGTAAATACCAATTTGTAGTATCAAGCAGCATAATGGACTGTTTATGTTCAACTTAAATCATTGGAAACAGATGACTCTTCACAAAAAACGGTCACATTTTAGTTTAGCGACCAATTCTCTGTTATTTATTAACATGCATAGTACTAGCATATTGGCTGTTTATTAGTACTTATAATCCACATATAAATGCCTTATTCTACATGTCCATATTTTAGATCCCTTAATCATAAACACAATACCTAAACTTAAGCAGCAAATTAGGAGTTTGAGGCAAAAGTTATAGTTAATATTTAGTTAATCGTGAGAATTGGTCTCCAAGCTAAAGTGTTACACACATTTAATAGATTGCACACATTTAAGAAATGTACACAAGCAAACACTTATATTATGCACTGCATTCAAACTGCTAATCCTCGGATGTACGAGAAATTATCTGTAAATAATAACAACTTAATAATAACATTGGTTAAACTGCTCTCATAAATGTAAAATGACTTTAATTTGATGTCAAAATAATTGCATTTACATTTATGCATTTAGCAGATGCTTAAAAGCGACATACAGTGCATTCAGGTTATACATGTTTTTGTCAGTACATGTGTTTCCTGGGAATCGAACGCACGACCTTTGCGCTGCTAACGCAATGCGCTAACCACTGAGCCACAGGAACAGGAATAATGAAACAAAGCTATGATTTTATTTTTTTACTGGTACTGACAAGCCTATAACATATTCTGCTCAGAAAAACTTGAAAGCTCACTTGTGTGTGAGGTTTAACAAAAATTATGAAGATTACCTTTCATTTTAATAACTATGTTTATTTTATTTTATGGAAAACAACAGCTCAGACCTTTTTGGGCAAACAACTTATTGAATGTAGGTCTATGATAAGTAGGATTAACCCAGACCTAGAAGCACTTATCATATGCATGGAGCATTCTTTAGAACTTCTTCATAAAGATAAGCCAGCTCGTAAACTTCCGGTGAAGCTCATTTGATGTTTAGGTATACAGGAGTAGAGACTCTTGAGACCCTCAAAGAAACATTTCCTGCCTCATTTTTGTTAGAAACTGAGAAACAAAATAATTGCAACACCGTAAATAATGATAGCGGCATTAACATACAGTTTTATGTTATTTAACAATATATAATTGTATATGGCCAGACTGGTAATCCCAGGAGAGTACCTAAACACGTAATTGTACATTTAAATACTGACAGCTAAACATTATCACAACTGTTTAGGCTAGCGTTGCCTTTATTTTTACAGCTGTGCAGTAAAATTCACTTTTAAATGTTCACTTTTCATTCTTCAAGATGATATGAAAAAATGTGCCAAAATGTGTCTACTGTTAGAAAATAAAGACATTAAAGATGAAAATGACATGAAATTACCATTATATCCAGTAGATGATAGCAGAAGATCACTCATTTAGCTCAGTTGCCATTTCAGCTCCGTAGTTTTTTTCATGTCTTGCTTTTGGATTTATTATGAAAAAAATACAACACATTTTAGTACTTTACTATATTGAAGTGTAAAGTATAGTAAGTTCAGGAAGTCAAAGTCTCATGTATTTAAATACTTAACTATATTAACTAGTTAACTACAAATTAAGTTAATTATTAATAGTATAACAGTTAAATAATGCATTACATATTTTAAAATATTTTTAGATTTAATTTAACAACTATATTTTTTTAAGATTTATCTTTAACTGTAAAAGCTGCTAAATATTTTCAGCTGACCCATACTGGTTACTGCTGTAGTTTTGTTACTCTAAATTTAGTCTTATTCACTTAATGCACAACTCTATGTTTGACTTCAGCTCATCAAATCTTTCCATTATCACTGTCAGTCATAGCAATGAGTCGCAGAACAATACATTTTTATCATCCCTGAAACAGTATCGGTGAACATATGGTCATTTTAGACAAGCAAAAACAAAAAAATGTATTCTAATTGTCAATGGATTATGTAGAGAAACCGAGCAAAGGGCACTCTGTAGTTGACTGGAAATGACTGAGCTTGCTTATCTAAAACCAGAAAGTAACCGTGCATATGGTTAATTGTATGACTATTGCCCATTTTTGGTTTAAGTATTGCATAATACTGAAAAAATATACTTTTTTTGCAGATTGATGTCAGTGTCCTACTGCTAATGACTGATGACCAGATGAGAAGCTATTTTCCTTCATATGGAGACAGGCTGGCAGTGATGGGATTTTGTAGGAGGCAAGAAAGTGAGCCACCTTGCAGGAATTCAAAGCTGTTTGAGCGCCTCAAATCAAAAATGAGCAAAAGACAAAAAAATGACAATTCACAAACTGAAACCCAAACAACTAGACAAAACAATTCTCAGCGTACTGTAAGAAAAGTTGAAATTGGTTGGATGCACTATGATGGACAGGGCTTTGTTCAAATGAGAGCAAAAAAAGGAGGGGGAACAAGGAAGCTGAGTGTGCCAAAAGACTGGAAAAGGGAACAACTGATGGAGGAGGCAATTCGTTTGTTTTTCCCAAATGGAAAAAATTGTTATGGCAGTATTTCTGAGTTTGAATTGGATCTAACAAATTATCAGGAAGTGTCACTAGATAACGAAACTACAGTAGGGGAACTCTATAACAAATCCAAGCTCACAATGATGAGGTTCTACCTGACAACAAAAAAGTTGGAGCGGGAAGAGGAAACGGAAAGTGAAGTGGAAATATCAGACACAACGGAGGACGTACACAGTAACAACCATGATCAAAGTCTTGCCACTTCTTACAGCAGAATGAATGACTTCATTCAAGTTTCAGACACGGATGTCATTTTTGTTGAAAGTCCAGTCAATTATGCTCTGTCTCCCTTGCATTCCACCGAGGATCTGAATGTTGCAGATGATTATCTGAATGTTCATTTTCAACGTTCTTCAATGACCTTACCAGATTACTCAAATACAAGCGATGTAGTGACTGTATTCACTGGTGACATCACTGGAATAGATGAACAAAACTTAGATGACACTTTGCCTCTAAGCCCAGAACCCATTGTTCCACACAAGAAAATTCTTGTTGTTCATCGGGGACTGATATTTTCTGAACTCCTTGCACATTTTTGTGATGAAACCCTTGCCCATACACAGAGTGAAGTAGAAGTGAAGTTGCTCCTCCCCAATGGACAGTATGAGATGGGCCATGATGTTGGTGGAGTGTTCAGGGATTGCCTATCAGAGTTTTGGCATGAATTCTATGATCAATGCACACTGCGGAACAATTTTAAAGTTCCCTTTCTTCGACATGATTTTGGCAAAGAAAAGTGGGAAAGTGTAGCCCGAATAATACTGTTCGGCTGGAAGAAAGAGAAATATCTCCCAATAAAACTTGCACCTGCCATCTTGCAGCAAGCAATACAAGGATATGTGAAAAGCGATCTGATTGACAACTTTTTGAAGTATGTCTCGGAAAATGAGCGTGCGGTGTTAGAAATCTGCAGAACAGACTTCTGTAGTGCAGACCAGGAGGAATTGCTTGAGATCTTAGACAACTACAGTTGTCGGAGAATTCCAACAGAAGAAAACTTCAAGCAAGTTTTGCAAGAACTGGCACACAAAACTCTCATTCAAGAGCCTGCTTATGTTCTTGAACAGTGGGCAGGCATACTTGGACCTCTGAGCAAGGACCTTGAGGAAATTGAAGATTTGTACTGTGCATTACAACCAACGGTGAGGAAAATTGTGCAATCTCTAAAATTTCCCGAAACAATGAATATACACCAAAAGGACATTTCAAAGCACTTGACCACTTATTTGCGGGAGTGTGATGCAAAACGACAGTCTCTGTTTCTAAGATTCTGCACAGGGTCAGATTTGTTTATAGGAAAATCTATAACAGTTGATTTTACAGACCTTAAAGGGTTTGAGAGAAGACCAGTGGCACACACCTGTGGCTGTTTCCTGAGGCTTTCAGTGCACTATGACAACTACCCAGATTTCAGATCTGAAATGAACAAAATTCTTGAAAGTAATGTCTGGGTCATGGACATAGTTTAGTGGGACATCAATTAGATATTGGCCAGCTCATATGCTACCTATTTGTATTGGTTCATTCTCCACACACTTGCAATTATTTTATATCGCAATTTTGTATAAGTAACATAATTACTTTCATGTATAGAAAGTAAAACATTCACTTTAATTTCTCCACTTAGTTACTTCTCCACTAGTTATTGCTGGTTACTTTGAATGGTGAACAACATTTTTTGTTTTTGAAGATTTCAATTTCAGTAGTGAAATATCTCCATTGTTTAGGTGCAACCGAGTGTTTACATTAACCTAGTTATTGCTGGTTATGCTGAATGTTGTACAACCTTTTTCTTGTTTTATTACTTTCAATAGTGAACGTTCTCT